>CAXDID010000859.1:0-36375 GCA_963988835.1 Hexamita inflata | reverse complement strand
TTCATCTCATAAATCATGGTAATCCACAAATCCAAATAATAATATATAAATTTTTAGTAAAGAAAGTATAGGAAACAAAAAATACAAATTAAACTTTAACATACTTTAAAATACAAATTAAACTTTAAAGATTAATAGAAACCTGTAAAATGAAGATGAAGCTTGATATTAATTTTCAAATTGCAGATAATATTTAGTTCAGACATAATATTTAGTCCAGTATCTTCGTTACAAATAATAATATAAACCCGCATATAGTAAACTAGTATAATATTTGTATAATATCGCAATAATTGTTTTCACTCCAAACATGTACAATACTTAGTCATAATAAAGAAATAATAGAAAATAAATTTAAAAGACTGGAGGTAACAGAGACTACGATCTAAAAATGACTAAGAGATTCTAGAAAATAATTAATAATGGTGAGCTCATCATTAATAATTCAAGAAACCTGTACCCAGAACTAAAAAGTATAGAATTTGTTCAAAAATTAAACGTCAATAGACTTGAATTATACTATTGTAGAAACATTGACCCAAAGTTAGCTAGTGATACTATTAAAGAATTAGAGATTTATTACTGTTTGCTAAACAACATAGAAAATCTACCGCTAAAGAATTTAGAAGTGCTAAAGATTACAGAGTCAGAAGACACTGAGCTAGATATATCTGTTGTCGATAAATGTACCTAATTGAAAGAACTATGCCTTAGAAAGAAAGATATTGAAATCGGGCCTATAAAGTAATTGACTACTCTCACCAAACTAAGTTTAGAGAGCTGCTGTTTGCATAATATCGAATCGCTAAATCTTCTAGTAAACTTATAGGAGCTTCTGCTTAAAGGCAACAAAGGAATTGAGCTAGGCCCTCTGCGAAACATGAATAAGCTTCAGCTGTTAAATTTGGAAGAATGCGATTAATTGAACACAACCACTCTAAAATACCTTACCAACTTGAAGAAACTAATACTTAACAACAATCCTGGGGTGGACGTAACCCCACTGTAAAACTTAATTCTACTTGAAGTATTGCAGTTGGAGGGCTGTGGTATTAAAGACACGAGCGAGCTAGTAACACTCGTCAACTTGGTAGATTTGAACCTAGCCAACAATATAAAGTTAAATATCACTTCACTGTAATATTTGAAGAAACTAACTCACTTAAATATACAAGACTGTGACATACACGATATATATGTAGTAGGGACACTAGTCGATTTAGTAATATTGAACGTAAGTGGAAATCCAATAGTTTACTTATATGCATTATAAAAACTCAATGGCTTACAAGAACTTGGAATCAGTTACGGATTTATTTAAGATTACGCAATCAAGTGTAAGTCTGTTGATGTTGACTTTAACGAATTTCACTACAAGAAAAATAACTAGCCAACCTTACTCGAACTGACATTGGCTACCAAGATGAAAATAATTAACGCTCAAGTCAGCTTTCTTCAGCAAATTAGCAAGAGGAGGTTTAACTTTGAGTCTTCTGCTAGAATCACAAGACGCTAAACCAGCTAAATTTTGTCAGTTTCAATTTCCAACCACGTAAAATTTATATCAAGTATAGGGTAGCTTTTTGGAAAACTGTGTGAATCTTGTCAGTGATCTGTTATTTATAGTTCGTTTTAACTAAAACTGATTTATCTCTAGGCATATGTGTTAAAAACATAAAAATATTGGCAATGAGGTCGTTTTAGGTCCGGAGTAGAAACCTACCTACCCTCCTACCCTAGATTATACATTAATTTTTAAATGATTTTAAATATAAATCTACAATATATTATACATTACCACTTCAATCTAAACTCAAATTTGTTGTTAATATCATTTCTCTTATAATTTTAGAGTTAGATTTACGCCTTCAGAAAATGCTCTTACTACCTAAAATGTGTCGCACTTAGATTTTTTCCGATTAAAGACAATATTGTTTGATGAAATAGTGGTTACTTTCGTTCACAGATTTTACATTTGAATTGTTGTTTACATTTAGACATATTAACTTAGCAGTAATTACAAAAAGGTGCTGTATCTTATATAATATTTGCTTTTACAAAGTGTTCATATAGCTAATCATTATCAATTTTGAAGAGAGACATATAAATTGAAGTGGATGGAATGAAATTGATAAAATGTATAGAATTGTTATTATAAATCAATATAATATTTTATAAATTGATTAATCTAGGGTAGGTAGGTAACTTACACTACAGGGTAGGTAGGTGAGTAGGTAGTTTCCACTCCGGACCTAAAACTATTTTTATACAGACAACTTTTTGTGTTGAAGTGATAATAATATATTATATTTATTTTAATATATTTCTCAGCATTTGTAAATATTTTCCGCTTCAAATGACACAAACGCAGAATACCTACATGCATCCTTCCTTTTCCCTTTTGGACGCGTTCGTTGTCAAGTCCTGTTCAAATCTTCAGTTCGTTCAGAAGCAGCCCCACTCCACAACTAATTCTTATTAGAATTCATATTCAAATTAAAACACAAATTCCTATCAGTAGCCTCAGAATTCTAATTCGGGGTGGGGAAAAACGAATTAATCCCCCTAAAACGCAACAAAATGGGGAACGCCTCAGAACGCCGTTTAATTCAAGTAATTCGGCAATAATCAATTTGGTCAAAATAACAATTAATTCGGAAACCCAATAAACAGATTCGAAACGGAAACACTTTAAAACGAATTGAACAGATAAATGCAGTTTTCAAAAGCGCTGCTCAGCCCGAACTCACTGATTTAACAGCTGACCGTTCCCGTTAAAACGGTAACAAAAACGAATTCGGTCAACACTAAACAGAACTAGCAGGATTTAATCAGATAATTCATGGAAAAACCAGTTCAAAAACAAGAAATATATGTTTAGTCGCCAGTGAAGCAAATAAGCAAATTCGGACCCACAAATAACTGCAACGAACTAATCACGAGCCCAAGCCTAGAAGAGATGTGGCAAATGCACGAATCATAATTGTAGAAAGTTTACAACTTCAAAGTAATCTGTGACCAGAACTACATTTAATTTCTTGAACCAGTGAATCTAATCAGAGTCCCGCTGAATAACGTGTTCAAAATAAAAACGAGCTAAATTCAAGTGGACACGAGCGTGTACAAACAATTCAACACGAAAGCTGTAGTTGGAATGAAAACGAAAGCAAACGAAACGGTAGTCGAACAGTGGTGCAAGCAGAACGGAGTACAGCTACTGAAAGTTGAAAATGGATTCATGGAGTTCGTGGTGGATGGATTTGAATGAAAATTATTGTCGTGAATTGAATATCTAAATTGAATGTCTTCTTAGAAAATCTAAGGAACATAATAAATACAAAATGTAATGAAATGTCGTTTAATTGAAAACTGTAATATTGACGATACACATATATAACTCAATTCACATTGGAAGTAACTATTGTTGATAAAGGATGATAAAGCTATTCACATTTCAACATAAATTTTAAATCCATATATCACTTTATTATCGCTAACAATGCGCTATCTATAACCCACCTCCCTAAAAGTTGCCCTAAGTAAGACTGTGTCGCCATCCACTCCCTCTTTCATCAAATACAAATGGCCAGAACCAAGCATACTGCAAGAAAGTCAACATCCGCCACCAAGGCCCCAAGAAAGACCATCGCCCGTAAAGCCGTCCGTAAGACCGCTGGTACCAGCCAAGGTATCAAGAAGGTCAGACGTTCCAAGTAAGGTACAGTTGCCACCAGAGAAATCAAGAAGTATCAAAAGACCACTGATCTTTTGATCCGTAAGCTTCCATTCTCCAAGCTCGTCCGTGAGCTCGTCCAGAACAACAACAAGAACGACGTCCGTTTCCAAGGTCTCGCTATCCAAGCCCTCCAGGAAGCCGCTGAAAACTACCTCATCAACCTCTTCGTTGACACTCAACTCTGCGCTGAACACTCCAAGCGCGTCACCATCATGATGCCAGACATGCAACTCGCCACCAGAGTCGGCAAGAGAGTCGAACCAGACCACAAGAAATGATATTTTACATAATTATAGTTGTTCATATAACTAAATATATCATCAATATTTTAGTCATTGATTTACAAAATAATACTGTAATCATATATTTTTTAGCTTAGATATATGTAGTCCGATTTAAAGTTCACCAGAAGTGTATTGATATTTTAATATATGATTACATTAAAATATCTCGCATATCTTAAGATAAACAATTTGATCAATAGATAGTTTAGAAGTAAAAAGAAAACTACAACAATAACTTAGAAATACAGAAGTAAAAATATAATTTCAAAGCACTGACTATTTTATAAATTCATCTAACTCATTCAACTATCATCGCTTCACATGAGCAAGTCTTGGTCTGAAAGTCCTCTCCTGATCTGCTCTTGGTAGTATATCTAAGTGAGTTAATCTGGATCCACATCGCCAAAGAAAGCTTGAAACGCCTTGATTTCAGCCACGTCCACTGGGTGTCCGTAGTCAGGTGCATCCCCCTGTCCAATTCCGAGGAGTTTAACGTTAATCAAGAGCTTGCGAACACAGCCTACTTATACTAAGTACTACTCCACAAGAAACTGCTTCGTTGGAACCAAGCGAATGTACACAGGATTGCGGAGCACGTTGTGGTAGCTCTCTTATATAGCCGCTGCCTTCCGTTTGATTTATAACCACTGGCTTTAGAGTTATTTAGTGGTGAAGTTTGACATAACTTCTTGGACAGCCACGAAGTTACAATCCCACTTTATGCACAACGTCCACAACGTTATAATTTCAACGCGTGTCCACATGTGGTTAGAACGGATGTCAACGTCAAGCGTTTTTTTCACGATATTGGCGTAGTAAGACTTACACTAGCTTAAAGTTCTGTTTCCCATCTATTTAGCTATTTATTCCCAATTAATCTATGTTTTTCGCGCTCTGTTAATAGCAGTAAGCGATATAAGCTAGTTTACCTCGTTTTCAGACCATTATTGTTTTGACATATTTGGTGTGGTTTGCTTTGTTAATTATGAATTGTCGCAATAAATGCAGTAATAATCCAATTCTGTAACTACATTCTAAAATGAATCTTAAAGTTATTTGACAAATGATAAAGTTAGAAATCCATGGATGTTTTTCTGTTGGAGAGTATGCAGAAAAATATAACAATAGCAAAACATAGATTAAATTCTTTGACTCTATTTGAATAATACCTTAGAAACTTTGATTTTATCACAATCTCTCGTTGCTAATCTGATATTCTAATTATGTAATGCTACAATTACTAAGAATACGATTTGCCTTTATAACAACTAAAATTTGAAATATCACTATAAATTTTCACTTTTAGGATCTACAGTAAATCAGACGACCACTATGAATAGTTATTTTTTGAAATTATAAATTAATGTAGCAACATATTCTTATTTATCATATCTTAAACGATTGTGCTGTTACCTGCTTCAAAGACCACTATTTTACATTTAGGAAGTAAAATGATGTATTACGTGTAAAAATATCCTAACTTTAGAATAATATCCATTTAGACTCAAAAAGTATGGTGCAATAACCAAGATATTACAATATACATTAGTGTGACACTTCATTCATTTTTGTTATATCCCACAAATTAACTACTATTTGGTTTTGTAGTTCTGACACTCAAAGTGTTTCACGAAATGTAACATTATTACGTGGTTATTGATTGCAAAGAAGAGATGTGTTTCAAGATTTCGAGGTGCTTTTGAAGTGGGATAATTGTAACTTACAATTTGTAAGTAAGAAAGTTCAATCAAAATGAAAAGTGTGCGCCGCCCGGGAATCGGACCCGGATCTCTTGCGTGGCAAGCAAGCATTCTACCACTAGACCAGCGTAAGTGCATATTAAATTTATCCTTGATTAAGATCGTTGGCTGACATTACTTGCTCATTAATTAACCAAATCTGATTCTAGGATTCATTTATAAATTGAGCAGCGTGTTAATAATTATTTTTGATATAATTATATAAATATAGTAATGAATTTATTGAAAGATAGTTACAAAGATAACTTCCGAGGTCAATAATGTTAGTTCAAGTGCCGAACTAAACTAGGTTGTCTGAGGAGGCTATTCAGAGTGACAATCCTAGAAAATGAGGTATGATATTGAGATTAGTTTGAGGTAACGTTATTGTGTAACTAAGTTTGGATTTGTGGATTGCCATGATTTATGAGATGAAGATGGAATGATTAAATTGAGCCTTAGTACTGATGATAAGGTTACAGTTAAGTGAGTCATTTTTATAAATATAGTAATGAATTTATAAGACTAATATAATGTTCACTCTACACAAACTCGCATGTAGAATTTCAGTGTATACGGGACCCTCTTATAAGTTCTTCAGACAGATACTTAACAATCTAACCCATGGATTTTCGCATGATCGCGAAACACGAGAAAACTTACTGGACTAACATTATTGGGCTCAAAATCTAGCAATTGTTAAAAGATTTAACGAGTATCTCAGTGACTCAACGCTTATAAGACGGTATTGCTAAAAGACATATTATAGTAATGATAAATATCACACATTTGTACTAATATATTAGCGGTATCTATATTTCTGTTTGCACTATTTCCAAGCTAATTTACGTAAATTATCAAATTATACCAGTTATATTGCGAGCCAAAGTGGATTAATTAATTTGGAAAATTACAGGTCAAAATTATTTGAATTGCAGAAAATTAAGTTACATTATATTTAATTGATCTGCAATCTGGGCTAACGATGAACTTAGACTTTTTACTTTCACAATTAATTCTTTTAATTCAATAATGTTGAATTTAACATCTTATTAAAACTAAGAATTACTACTTAGATTTTGCATCGGTGTAAATTTTGTGAGTGAACTGGTCTTTTTCATTCTAATATTCTTAGCAGATTTTGAGGATTATGTTGTTATTTCACCTTGATATGTTGATTCTCCATACATAAATAGTCCACTAAATGGTGAATATCTAGGTACTTTATTTTGACTCGAGCTAGATTATTTTATGGGCTTAGGTTACTTATTCATCTGAAAAGAAGTGGAATTACAAAATTTTTGTACTTAAATATGGTAATTAATATATTCGGTCCAAATTACAAATATGAAAATTCTATTTTTGATTTAATCATTCCATTTGTAGAATCTCTACAGTATTAAGAGTATAAAATTGACTGTTAAAAATATATTGTGATATATAGAATTTGAGGTTAATTGTGACTTTGAGTACATAAACAAAAATGTAATAACTACATAACGACTATTAACAGAAGCTCTATCAGCAAATCACTTATCTTCTATACACTTAAGATTACACTATTCAATATTCGTTTTACAAATTTTACCATTTGTAACGCGTAAAGCAAAAGTAGAGTATATCTTATAAAACCTAACTTAGTAATTTCACTTTAACTTCATTTTTAATATAAAATAGTTATTGATTCATTAATTTCAGAAAATAATTAAAATATGTTGTATTTGAGTCCAGAGTTCGTTATTTACTTAGTACTTCAGCTGATGTTGTACTTCCTTGAAAATGAAATCTTGTTTGAAACCGAAAATAAATATTATCAACAATAATAAATTGAAGTCAGTCACAACACAGAAGTCTACAAGAACGTAAAATACAGATATTTTGCTAAGCGACATCGCCGTCTGCATTCTACCTAAATTCAACATGCGCCGCTGGTCTAGTGGTAGAATGCTTGCTTGCCACGCAAGAGATCCGGGTCCGATTCCCGGGCGGCGCACACTTTTCTTTCTTTGCACATAACTCACTGCACTCATTACACTTCAGCGGCTGGCTTGAAAACACGTCGCAATGCAACTGGAAGCATATGGCTGATCATTTTAGAAATTGTTAAAATATGGCTAAATACGCAATATAATCCAATATAACTTGAACGCAATAAAAGACCACTCCACAGCATCAGCTGAATGATTAGCTAGAGAGGAAACTGGCAAAACAATACAAAATTCCCAACATGGGGGTGAAATGTGTGTTGGATGCAATGTTCTGGGCGGCCTCTGTTTTCAAATTAAGGTAAGCCATAAACAGTAGTGTGCAATCAATAAGATCGATGCAAAAGTACTCTGTTTGAAATTCTTCTGAGGAGGCGCAAGGAAATTGCTGCTTAAGTTCTCTATATTATCACAAAATATTTGCTTCAACCAAAGCTCTTGCCGTTATGTTCACGTTAGTTGAATGACATCTATTCCAGAACCTCAATAGCGGCATTCCAGTAATTTTTCAAATTAATTAATCCACTTTGGCTCGCAATATAACTGGTATAATTTGATAATTTACGTAAATTAGCTTGGAAATAGTGCAAACAGAAATATAGATACCGCTAATATATTAGTACAAATGTGTGATATTTATCATTACTATAATATGTCTTTTAGCAATACCGTCTTATAAGCGTTGAGTCACTGAGATACTCGTTAAATCTTTTAACAATTGCTAGATTTTGAGCCCAATAATGTTAGTCCAGTAAGTTTTCTCGTGTTTCGCGATCATGCGAAAATCCATGGGTTAGATTGTTAAGTATCTGTCTGAAGAACTTATAAGAGGGTCCCGTATACACTGAAATTCTACATGCGAGTTTGTGTAGAGTGAACATTATATTAGTCTTATAAATTCATTACTATATTTATAAAAATGACTCACTTAACTGTAACCTTATCATCAGTACTAAGGCTCAATTTAATCATTCCATCTTCATCTCATAAATCATGGCAATCCACAAATCCAAACTTAGTTACACAATAACGTTACCTCAAACTAATCTCAATATCATACCTCATTTTCTAGGATTGTCACTCTGAATAGCCTCCTCAGACAACCTAGTTTAGTTCGGCACTTGAACTAACATTATTGACCTCGGAAGTTATTTTTGTAACTATCTTTCAATAAATTCATTACTATATTTATATAATTTACAATATCAAAAATAATTATTAACACGCTGCTCAATTTATAAATGAATCCTAGAATGATTTTAGTTAATTAATGAGCAAGTAATGTCAGCAGATGTAATCAAGATAAATTTAATATGCGCCGCTGGTCTAGTGGTAGAATGCTTGCTTGCCACGCAAGAGATCCGGGTCCGATTCCCGGGCGGCGCACACTTTTCATTTTGATTGAACTTTCTTACTTACAAATTGTAAGTTACAATTATCCCACTTCAAAAGCACCTCGAAATCTTGAAACACATCTCTTCTTTGCAATCAATAACCACGTAATAATGTTACATTTCGTGAAACACTTTGAGTGTCAGAACTACAAAACCAAATAGTAGTTAATTTGTGGGATATAACAAAAATGAATGAAGTGTCACACTAATGTATATTGTAATATCTTGGTTATTGCACCATACTTTTTGAGTCTAAATGGATATTATTCTAAAGTTAGGATATTTTTACACGTAATACATCATTTTACTTCCTAAATGTAAAATAGTGGTCTTTGAAGCAGGTAACAGCACAATCGTTTAAGATATGATAAATAAGAATATGTTGCTACATTAATTTATAATTTCAAAAAATAACTATTCATAGTGGTCGTCTGATTTACTGTAGATCCTAAAAGTGAAAATTTATAGTGATATTTCAAATTTTAGTTGTTATAAAGGCAAATCGTATTCTTAGTAATTGTAGCATTACATAATTAGAATATCAGATTAGCAACGAGAGATTGTGATAAAATCAAAGTTTCTAAGGTATTATTCAAATAGAGTCAAAGAATTTAATCTATGTTTTGCTATTGTTATATTTTTCTGCATACTCTCCAACAGAAAAACATCCATGGATTTCTAACTTTATCATTTGTCAAATAACTTTAAGATTCATTTTAGAATGTAGTTACAGAATTGGATTATTACTGCATTTATTGCGACAATTCATAATTAACAAAGCAAACCACACCAAATATGTCAAAACAATAATGGTCTGAAAACGAGGTAAACTAGCTTATATCGCTTACTGCTATTAACAGAGCGCGAAAAACATAGATTAATTGGGAATAAATAGCTAAATAGATGGGAAACAGAACTTTAAGCTAGTGCAAGTCTTACTACGCCAATATCGTGAAAAAAACGCTTGACGTTGACATCCGTTCTAACCACATGTGGACACGCGTTGAAATTATAACGTTGTGGACGTTGTGCATAAAGTGGGATTGTAACTTCGTGGCTGTCCAAGAAGTTATGTCAAACTTCACCACTAAATAACTCTAAAGCCAGTGGTTATAAATCAAACGGAAGGCAGCGGCTATATAAGAGAGCTACCACAACGTGCTCCGCAATCCTGTGTACATTCGCTTGGTTCCAACGAAGCAGTTTCTTGTGGAGTAGTACTTAGTATAAGTAGGCTGTGTTCGCAAGCTCTTGATTAACGTTAAACTCCTCGGAATTGGACAGGGGGATGCACCTGACTACGGACACCCAGTGGACGTGGCTGAAATCAAGGCGTTTCAAGCTTTCTTTGGCGATGTGGATCCAGATTAACTCACTTAGATATACTACCAAGAGCAGATCAGGAGAGGACTTTCAGACCAAGACTTGCTCATGTGAAGCGATGATAGTTGAATGAGTTAGATGAATTTATAAAATAGTCAGTGCTTTGAAATTATATTTTTACTTCTGTATTTCTAAGTTATTGTTGTAGTTTTCTTTTTACTTCTAAACTATCTATTGATCAAATTGTTTATCTTAAGATATGCGAGATATTTTAATGTAATCATATATTAAAATATCAATACACTTCTGGTGAACTTTAAATCGGACTACATATATCTAAGCTAAAAATTATATGATTACAGTATTATTTTGTAAATCAATGACTAAAATATTGATGATATATTTAGTTATATGAACAACTATAATTATGTAAAATATCATTTCTTGTGGTCTGGTTCGACTCTCTTGCCGACTCTGGTGGCGAGTTGCATATCTGGCATCATGATGGTGACGCGCTTGGAGTGTTCAGCGCAGAGTTGAGTGTCAACGAAGAGGTTGATGAGGTAGTTTTCAGCGGCTTCCTGGAGGGCTTGGATAGCGAGACCTTGGAAACGGACGTCGTTCTTGTTGTTGTTCTGGACGAGCTCACGGACGAGCTTGGAGAATGGAAGCTTACGGATCAAAAGATCGGTGGTCTTTTGATACTTCTTGATTTCTCTGGTGGCAACTGTACCTTACTTGGAACGTCTGACCTTCTTGATACCTTGGCTGGTACCAGCAGTCTTACGGACGGCTTTACGGGCGATGGTCTTTCTTGGGGCCTTGGTGGCTGATGTGGACTTTCTTGCAGTATGCTTGGTTCTGGCCATTTGTATTAGATGAAAGAGGGAGTGGATGGCGACACAGTCTTACTTAGGGCAACTTTTAGGGAGGTGGGTAATAGATAGCGCATTGTTAGCGATAATAAAGTGATATATGGATTTAAATGTTATGTTGAAATGTGAATAGCTTTATCATCCTTTATCAACAGTAGTTACTTCCAATGTGCATTGAGTTATATATGTGTATCATCAATATTACAGTTTTCAATTAAGCGACATTTCATTACATTTTATATTTATTATGTTCCTAAGATATTCAATTCACGACAATAATTTTCATTCAAATCCGTCCACCACGAACTCCATGAATCCGTTTTCAACTTTCAGTAACTGTACACCGTTCTGCTTGCACCACTGTTCGACTACCGTTTCGTTTGCTTTCGTTTTCATTCCGACTACAGCTTTCGTGTTGAATTGTTTGTACACGCTTGTGTCCACTTGAATTTAGCTCGTTTTTATCTTGAACACGTTATTCAGCGGGACTCTGATTAGATTCACTGGTTCAAGAAATTAAATGTAGTTCTGGTCACAAATTACTTTGAAGTTGTAAACTTTCTGCAGTTGTGATTCGTGCATTTGCTTCATCTCTTCCAGGTTTGGGCTCTTATGATTCTTCATTTGTGGATCTCTATTGTGTTAAGAGTATAAAATTGACTGTTAAAAATATATTGTGATATATAGAATTTGAGGTTAATTGTGACTTTGAGTACATAAACAAAAATGCAATAACTACATAACGACTATTAACAGAAGCTCTATCAACAAATCACTTATCTTCTTTACACTTAAGATTACACTATTCAATATTCGTTTTACAAATGTTACCATTTGTAACGCGTAAAGCAAAAGTAGAGTATATCTTATAAAACCTAACTTAGTAATTTCACTTTAACTTCATTTTTAATATAAAATAGTTATTGATTCATTAATTTCAGAAAATAATTTAAATATGTTGTATTTGAGTCCAGAGTTCGTTATTTACTTAGTACTTCAGCTGATGTTGTACTTCCTTGAAAATGAAATCTTGTTTGAAACCGAAAAAAAATATTATCAACAATAATAAATTGAAGTCAGTCACAACACAGTAAGTCTACAAGAACGTAAAATACAGATATTTTGCTAAGTGACATCGCCGTCTGCATTCTACCTAAAATCAATATGCGCCGCTGGTCTAGTGGTAGAATGCTTGCTTGCCACGCAAGAGATCCGGGTCCGATTCCCGGGCGGCGCACACTTTTTCTTTCTTTGCACAGAACTCACGGTACTCACTACACTTCAGGTAGTGGCTGGCCTGAAACGTGTTGGAAGGCAATACTGGAAGTATTTGGCTTCATTTTAGAAATTATTAAGATCTGGCTAAATACGCAATATAATCCAATATAACTTGAACGCAATAAAAAACCACTCCACAGCATCAGCTGAATGATTAGCTAGAGAGAAAACTGGCAAAACAATACAAAATTCCCAACACGGGGGTGAAATGTGTGTTGGATGCAATGTTCTGGGCGGCCTCTGTTTTCAAATTAAAGTAAGCCATAAACAGTAGTGTGCAATCAATAAGATCGATGCAAAAGTACTCTGTTTGAGATTCTTCTGAGAAGGCGCAAGGAAATTGCTGCTTAAGTTCTCTATATTATCACAAAATATTTGCTTCAACCAAAGCCCTTGCCGTTATGTTCACATTAGTTGAATGACATCTATTCCAGAACCTCAATAGCGGCATTCCAGTAATTTTCCAAATTAATTAATCCACTTTGGCTCGCAATATAACTGGTATAATTTGATAATTTACGTAAATTAGCTTGGAAATAGTGCAAACAGAAATATAGATACCGCTAATATATTAGTACAAATGTGTGATATTTATCATTACTATAATATGTCTTTTAGCAATACCGTCTTATAAGCGTTGAGTCACTGAGATACTCGTTAAATCTTTTAACAATTGCTAGATTTTGAGCCCAATAATGTTAGTCCAGTAAGTTTTCTCGTGTTTCGCGATCATGCGAAAATCCATGGGTTAGATTGTTAAGTATCTGTCTGAAGAACTTATAAGAGGGTAACTCCATGTTCGACCTCTTATAGCAAAAATGCTACCACTTCGCTAGTGAAGATATCAACGAGAGTGCACATGTGATCATATATTAGTCTCATAGATTCATTATTTTATTATATTTATGTAATTTGAAATTCATGTTTTCAATTACCCGTTCGCTCTCAGTTGCGCATGATACCGTTCATCCAACCCCCACTCCAATGAAGTACTATCTGTATGCTTTCAAGCTTCCGTTCTCCTGTGCGCGTTTCAAGGTGGCCAACGCCTACATGGTGGGTTAGTCGGAGAAAACGGCTAATTAAGGTTCCAAGACGGTTGAGGTCGTGAGTCAGGATTTGATTAAGTCCGAGTCTAACGGCGAGACGAATATTGAGATAACGTCTAAGAAGATCATTCACATCGACCGTGCGGTTCCGAAGGGCTTGAAGGGCATGGTTCCGAAGTACGCCTATTCCATTCACGAGGACTCGCACACTTTGTGGCCGTGTATTGACACGATTTACTCATGTCCCGCTGACCCAAAGAAGCTTACCTGTGAGGTGCGCACGATTACCAAGGACAATGGTAGTCTGACTGAGTTGCCCGAGGAGTTCAGCTGCTACGTTGCCGATAAGAAGAAGCTCACTATTACTAGCTATGATTTCCAAGCTGAACTTAAAGCTCTTGGACAGTAAGAGGGGCTCAACGTTGAATACAGTTACAGTTACAAACTTCTGGTGATTGACGCGAACATATTCGGACAAAGCATTATTGAGAAAATAGCCGGTTCAAAAATGAGAACCATTTTCTTGAACAACTACAAAAATCTGATTTTGGACTACCCGAACTGGAAGCAGTTTTAAACGAGCGATATCGAGAGGCTCAGAAACGGTGAAGGGGTTAAATTACAGGAAGTACTCGAGAAGGACGAGGAAGACGTTGAGGAAAAGTGATCTCAGGTTTATATGCGAGTATATTGGTCGCACTATTAATGAATATGGCTGATTTTAAATTTAAATATTATAAGTCTATATTGTATATATATATATATATAAATCGTTGACTTAATCAAATTAACGATTGAAATGACAAGAACCCGATCAGATCGGAGACGATGGTTGACTTCATATTTAATTTACGTAAATATTTATGGCTATTAATGAGTTTAAAGCATAGTTGATTAAATAATATAGAAATGATTAGAGTATCCAATTTGAGAATTAAATATATTCAAGCAAAAATGTTATAATTATATATGATATAGATCATAACTAATAATAAATTCATTTTCATTCCAATATTCCAAAATTTCAATGATCTTTTGGGGGGATAACATTGCAATTCTCCTACTCAATCAAAAGCTGTTATCAACAAAAATAACCTTTTCCAGTTTGATTTTGATTCTTCACAAGTGTGGGAACATTTCATTTTTAAACAGTATGTTCAAAGAAAAATGCTAGGTAGGGCTTAAAAATTAGTATATCAACTAATATATACTATATATTATAAATTATAGTTATATTTTGTGACCAAAACGAAATTAACATCAATATTTCAAAAACTTACATGTAAGGGAATTTCATGTTCTCCAGTTGACCCACTTAGAATGTAATAGAAGTAGAAAATACTAATTATCATGAACTTTCCGAAGAACAAATCTTTTTTCTTTAACATTTAGTTTATCACACTAAATCTAGACATGTTTTAATTTGTGATAACAACTATATTTAGCTGTTTAAATCTGACCACTTCAAATGTCATCAAACAAATATCTATAATACGCTCAGTCAAAGCCACCATGCTTGATTTGGATATAATTATCATACGCCGTAAAAAACGTAGTCGAAATGATAATGATGCCGCCATAATAAATTGACGAATATCTTCTTAAAAATCCTATTTATCATGTATTATTTAAACAAGGGCGATTTTTTGGGAATGACTTCTTATGTTCTATGCAGTCTATAATTTACCACACGTATATTTCAGAACGCTATTCATATAAAATGGACTATTGGTATGTTACGTGCTTACGCTTAATAAATCATTTACCAGTAGTTATAAGCTCGCTTATGTCATACTCACTTAACTATATATCTCTAAAAATGACATATTCTTAAATATTATTCTCTTCATAATGGTTTGAATCGAAATAGCCAAGTTATGAAGTTATGAATTTAAACACTCAATTGTGCTTGTTATCATTTCTTATTTATCATTTGTGTCAATAATTTCACTTCAAAGTTATAAAAGTATTTTTAAATCTGGGTATTATGTCTTTAGTTATCCGTTCAGCTATTATTTTATACATGTATTATTAAAAATAATTATTAGATTTTAATGGCAGATTTATTTTTGATACCAATACAGTTACACAGTTCTATCTATTTAGTTTCGGTTATATTTTAAGTGAATACATGTGTAAACATTAGCAAACACCAAAAATGTTGTACAATAAGCCTATTCAACCAAAGAAGATCAAATTAACTCAAGAAATGAACAAATTCATCGAGATTGGAGCGTCTGTAGGTCAATTAGTTTGCGTTTATATTGATAGTAAGATATAATTGCGTGCAGAACAATAAAGTAGAAGATCTATCTAATTACTAGTTTGTAGGCTATTTAGTAAGCCAATTTATGCTATTTTAATGTGGATTCAAATGACCGTGCATGAGCTTTAATTGGAAAGAAATTTGGAGCAAAGATAGCAAATGAAGCCAGGCAATGCGATCGCGCCTGGGTATAATATTCACTATGTTACTCTTTTAGCGGCTTAGCCATTATGTGCGATTATAAAAGTAGCTGTTGGTTCAACAGTTATTGGCCCATATCACCCATATATCTTCATTCTTTTAACCATTGGTGTTGTAATTTCATAAGACTTCCTAGCTGAAGTAATTTTGAAGCTCTTCAACTGGTTTATGCAGGACTTATATTGCTCATGCGTTAATTATTTCGACGCGTTAAAAAGAAAACGGATAAGTATTTTAATTAAAGAGTCAATTTACACAGGAACCGAGTGATAAAGTAGAAATCGTTTTGGTAAATTTTAAATTTTTCTCAAGTAACTTAAAATTATATTCTATCCCTTACAGAGGTTATGTTGTAATTATCATTTATTATCTGATATTTCTTCAGTTAAACTATATTTTTAATTAAAATAACTAAATGTTTTATTATCATAAAAACATTATAAAAACGATACTTAAAATAGTAAACTCATAAAACTTCAAATACGTTCAAAATACCTACTCATAAACGTGTTCTACGTTCAAACTATCAGCGTTAACAACGCTGTACTTGATTTTATGTGCTTCAAAAGTAACATCCATTCTTGTTGACATCAATCTGCTATCTAGGTGGTATTAATAGCCCATACAGTTGTCATTCAATATTTACTATGGACCTTTTAAGTTAGGGGTGCTCCAAGTCCTCTTTCCGTGCAGGATGCTCATCATATTTGTAATGTCACCACCACCACCTCCGCTAACGAATATGAACTATTTATTTCGTTAAAATGACGCGAATTAGTGATCATGACCTGTGAAAATAGCTCTAATATTACTATTTTAGTGTTCATCCAAGAATTTCTCTACTAACGTTGTAAAATACTTATTCGAACCAAAGTTACCTGTAGAGTACACAGGATGATGTACCACGATGAAGACGTGCTCGTCGCTGTTCTGCTTGATCTTCTGCTCCAGGAACTAGATCGCGGCGTCGGCCTTCGTGTTGTTCACGTACTGGCCCTTGAACAAGCCGTGGTTGAGCACGAAGAGCACGTACACTCCCACGTTGTGCACCTTCTGGTAGAAGTTCTCCTGCCTGAGCACCAGGTCTTCGGAGTTCCCGAGCACGTCGTGGTTGCCCACGGCCATCAGGTAGGGCACGTTGGGCGCGTCTCTGAAGGACTTCGCGAACTCGTGCCCGCGGCCTCCGTTGGAGTAGTCGCCGCCGAGGATCATGAAGTCGGCGTTGGCCGGAGCCTGGCTCAGATATCTGTTGTTGGAGTGGATGTCGGTCATCACGGAAAACTTCTTAACCTGGGCGTTCAGCTTGAAGCTGTGCGTGTCGCTGGAGTTGAAGCCCGGGCCTTCTATCTGGTACTCGAACTGAGTCGAGTTCACGAACACGTTGTGGAAGCGAGAGAAGTGGGACATGTTGGCGGTGGACTCGTTCGAGCGGAGAACGGTCGGGGACTATTTCGTGGTGTACCAGTGGACCTGGGTCTGATTTCCGTTCAAAATCGTCAGCGGGCCGTAGGACACGTTTCTGAACTGCTCCTGGAACATGATCGCGTCCACCAGAAACACGACTAGCATGGCGAGCTGGAAGGTCTGGAACTTCTTGGTCGAGATCCTGCGGTGCTTCAAGAAGCGGTACAGCTGGGTGCCCAAGATCGGCAGCAGGATTAGTATCGTGGACAGGTAGGCAAAGCCGTAGAACTGGAAGCGGCGGAAGTAGAGCACGTAGGCGCAGAAGTTCAGCACCCCCGTCGAGATGTAGTATAGCATGAACGCGAGCGTGGTGAGGAACAAGAGCCAGAAAGAACAGGTCTGTTTTCTGTTTATTCTCGGCATAGATACTATTGGTGACTCTATTATAACGGCGTTCTCGCATGAGGCTGGCGTAAGAACGGTATTGTTGGATTGCATATGATGAGAGGTGGGATGTTTCTATTTATGAGACTATTCACAAAAATATGCTACATACTCTTGACTTACTAAATCAATATATGTTGAGTGTATATCTCACAATATTTAAATGAATATTATAATAGTATATTTATTACAATTAAATAAGTATTAGCCCAACATCATTAAATCAATCAAAGATTATATGCTTATTAAAATATTTAAGATATGCTGATGTTGATAACACTTGATATTATATACACATTTTGGAATTATAACTTTAATTAAGTCATTATTACACTAATATTAATTATTAATAATTACAAATACTATAATATTGTTGATAAGGTCACAATTCAGTGAGATATTATAATTAATTAGCGATTAATCTTAAATTGCAGTGACTATAAATGAATATACAAGTTTAAATTACATAAATATAAAATTATGCTAAAACTTTATGTATTTTAATATTTGTACACTTAAATACTTTATTCTTTAGTTCATATTATCAAATAATTATTTAATTTTCTATTGTACATAAAACACGATGGAGAAAAAGAAAAAATAACAATAGAATAACAATATTATGCAGTTAATTAAAAACTAAATATTCACTATTTACTTCAAAATTCCTGTTCATAAACCTGAACCACCTGTTAGCTGTCAGCGTTCACGATGTTGTACTTGATTTTGTGTTGTTCGAACACCACATCCGTTCTCGTCATCATCAGTTTGCTGTCCAAGTGGTGTTCGTATCCAAGGCATTTATCATTCAATATTTACTGTGGGCCTTTGAGACTTGGGGTGTTCCAGGCCCTCTTTCCGTGCAGAATGCTCTTCATGTTCGTTAGTTCGCCACCACCGCCACCAGATACAAAAATATATTGGTGATTGCGCTTAAAAGCGGCAAAAAGGTGGTCATGGCCTGTAAAAATGGCTCTGATATTACTGGTGGTGTGCTCGTCCAAGAACTTCTCCATAAGCTTGGTGAAGTACTTGCTAGAGCCGTAATTTCCAGTAGAATAGACTGGGTTGTGCACCACGATGAAGACGTGCTCGTCGCTGTTCTGCTTGATCTTCTGCTCCAGGAACTAGATCGCGGCGTCGGCCTTCGTGTTGTTCACGTACTGGCCCTTGAACAAGCCGTGGTTGAGCACGAAGAGCACGTACACTCCCACGTTGTGCACCTTCTGGTAGAAGTTCTCCTGCCTGAGCACCAGGTCTTCGGAGTTCCCGAGCACGTCGTGGTTGCCCACGGCCATCAGGTAGGGCACGTTGGGCGCGTCTCTGAAGGACTTCGCGAACTCGTGCCCGCGGCCTCCGTTGGAGTAGTCGCCGCCGAGGATCATGAAGTCGGCGTTGGCCGGAGCCTGGCTCAGATATCTGTTGTTGGAGTGGATGTCGGTCATCACGGAAAACTTCTTAACCTGGGCGTTCAGCTTGAAGCTGTGCGTGTCGCTGGAGTTGAAGCCCGGGCCTTCTATCTGGTACTCGAACTGAGTCGAGTTCACGAACACGTTGTGGAAGCGAGAGAAGTGGGACATGTTGGCGGTGGACTCGTTCGAGCGGAGAACGGTAGGGGACTATTTCGTGGTGTACCAGTGGACCTGGGTCTGATTTCCGTTCAAAATCGTCAGCGGGCCGTAGGACACGTTTCTGAACTGCTCCTGGAACATGATCGCGTCCACCAGAAACACGACTAGCATGGCGAGCTGGAAGGTCTGGAACTTCTTGGTCGAGATCCTGCGGTGCTTCAAGAAGCGGTACAGCTGGGTGCCCAAGATCGGCAGCAGGATTAGTATCGTGGACAGGTAGGCAAAGCCGTAGAACTGGAAGCGGCGGAAGTAGAGCACGTAGGCGCAGAAGTTCAGCACCCCCGTCGAGATGTAGTACAACATGAACGCGAGCGTGGTGAGGAACAAGAGCCAGAAAGAACAGGTCTGCTTTCTGTTTATCCTCGGCGTAGATACTATTGGTGACTCTATTATAACGGCGTTCTCGCATGAGGCTGGCGTAAGAACGGTATTGTTGGATTGCATATGATGAGATGTGGAAAGGTTAACATATTTGTCATTATTAAATATAAATATAGCTTAATAATACATTATATTAATAGAACTGATGTGATCTTAATATATTGATTGAACTAAAGTAATTTGAAGTTTGTATTTTGATTAATTATTATTTAACATAGAGCATGATAAAATCCATTATAATTTATTAAATCAAAATAATTTACACACATTCACATATTATTAAAACAATATTATTATTATGTGTGTTGAGTCATATGTTAAATATTTACTGTATATTTGTTTTACTATTCAAGAGTATACTATTCATTTACAAGTATACATTTTGAAAATTATATATATGTATTGTCATGATGTAAGAGATGAAGATGGAATGTTTGAATTGAGCCTTAGTACTGATGATAAGGTTACAATTAAGTTGATGATAAGCCTTATCAATGATAAGGTTACAGTAACTGTAATACAGTTAAGTGAGCCATTTTATTAATTTAGTTAAACGCATTTTTAATATTTGTTTATCACGTCCAATATTTGTGAAAACACATTATATTGTGAATATATGATGAACGTTAAAACAATATATTGTTGAAACTCAAAATTTTTTTAGGAGTAGTTTATTTTATTAACAATTTCGTTTACTTTATAAATAATCATTTAATTTACCGTTTTATCTTCCAATAATAATTTAAAACGAGTTCAGAACCTAAAAGTTCAAAACCATTTTGGAGTGGAGGAGTTTAAGGGAAACCTGTTTATTTATCAATAACTTGTTTAAGGAGATCGCAGATTAGATTGAACAATATTATTAAACATTGAAAGTTGAAAATGTAATTAATATTAATTATGTAAACTATATGATTTCATTCACTATAACACACGCAAAATCACAATATATTAGAGCTTCCGCATATCGTCAAATACATGCACATCAACATTGAGATGTGCGTTAATTTTGATATCCTGGATATCAAAAACATGTGCATATATATAAAGATCTGCGTTCGTTTGAGGATATGCATATTACTATAAATGCAGATATAATGTAATTTTTCCCACTCCCATCCTAAATCTGGACAGAAATAACGTATCAAATAAGAAATAACATATGTATACAAAATAAATTCAGTTATATTCATTTATCACGAATGAAGCACAAAATAATCATTATTGATATTATTATGTAAAAGGATTCGTCTTAACTTAGTTTTATTATTAAATAGAATAATTGTTCACTTTAATAATCAAAGTTAAAACTGATTCTGAATTACAGCTTTTTGTAAAAAGTAAAATCTAGTTAGATTAACGTTGTTCCATTGATTTTCTCATAAGTTATATTATATTTGTCCAATGAATCTTTACATGTCTAATATAATCGAAAATCCTTCGTTTAGTAGCGATATGACCATAAAATATTTATATGACAAAAATGAGAGATGCAAGTATAATATTAAGTATATATAAATATAATATCTTAAATATTATCATAGATATAATAGGACTGATATCCAATGCGTCTACGTGTCGTATGCAGATCTCGGATACATGCAGATGTGGTGTGTATTCAGATGTAAAATTATATCTGAAACATTTTTTTATCTGAATTAAAATAAAGTGCAGATACTCATGAACATGCATGAGTTTTTCAAATCTGCGGAAGCTCTATTATCTTTTGTATTTTTAAAATGATTAGTGATTAATTATGAATACTTGAGATGTATCAGTAGTAGATTTAAAGATATTGCAAAATAATATTGTTTCCTCATTCATGTATCTATATTCATAGAATTATCATTTAAACGAGAGCCCGTTATAAATTTATTATACAATATTATAACATATACAATATTATATTTACAATATTTTTTACAATACTGATTACAATCCTGTGAAAGGACAGCAACCTGTTATAAAGTTATATTAAGTTTAACAAAATCACTATTTCAACGTTTTTAAATGCAGTTTATTAATTTCAGTATACATTTAAATACAGCTATCCGAAATACTTATCAGTTGCTTCTACTGCTTTCTAAATCTTCGTTCGTACTCTTCAACTCGCTCCTTCATGGCCGCCAGCTGCGACCGGACGAGGCCGATGTCTTTCTTGAGCTTCTGGCCGGCTCCGTTGCGCAGGTTGAAGTCTTCGATGCTCTCGTTCAGGTCATCGATGCACAGGTCCGCCATCTTGTACAGGTCGTAGAAGTCTTCGGGGTGCTCGTACTCGTTCATACTCTTGGACAGATTTTCGATCTTTGAGTTGGAGTACGTCTGGAACTCGCTTTGGACGAGCTGACTAAAAGACGACAGTCTGTGGTTCGCGGGTTTTGGGTGTTGTTTGTTCATTTTCTTGGGCGATAGGATCAGCGGTGGAAGCTGGGGCTGTTGTTACATTGGAGTGAGTTTGTTTTCGAGAACGCGATGGATATGTAGTGAGTGATCGTTTCTATTTATAACTTTAATTTAAACAAAAATACTAATCAAAAGCATATCCATAAAACTAATGCTTTATATTTATTCTTTGAAATTAAAGCTTCTTAACATAAACCTAATTACAAAATAATTAGAAAATTAAGAAAACACTAATTCCAGAATTCGTCTAAAGATTACCTCATTATTCATAAGATGATAGTCATCCTATTTTAATTTCATAATTTTATAATGCGTGCAGTAAATTACTAGTACTATTCTTGATCTTCATTTTTCTCTGCATCACGCATAAATACCATCTACAGTGTAGATTTTGCATTACATTGTAGATTCTACAATAGTCATCAATTTTCGCTGATTTCACTTTTCCTTTCTGAGTGTGAATTGATTGAAGTGTGAATTGATTTGTCTAAAAAGAACTTTTGTTAACATACTTGATTTTGACAATATAACGATCCACTACGTATTTTAATTTAGTTACCAATCCAAATTTAAACTGATCTAATCAAACTTTACATTTATCGTTTTATCATCATTATTAATCAATTTACAGCTTTTTACACCACATATCAATATATTAATATTTTTCTACTATTAATCGTTCAATCTTTTTCCACTCCATACGCAAAAATCAATGTATAGCAGATAGGCCATGTCTGATTATTATCAAAAACAACAGGAGCGCGATTTTCAAAAGTAGTCTTTCGAACGATATGCAACCGACCACACATAAGTTAAAGCCGCGAACACCCGTTTTGACCGCATTGAATACAAAGCAGCCGAACTCAAACCACAGTTCAGCATTGACGAGCAGCGGATGATTGACGAGTATGAGAAGGATTTAATTGAGAAAGCACGCGCTGAAGAAGAAAACAGAGCTGCACTCGAGCAAGCAGAAGCAGATAGAAGGAACGAATCAGAGCGTATCAGATTAGAATCAAAGAGGAAGCGCATCCTCGAGCAAGACCAAGACTTGAAGGATCTTAGACGTGCAATCAATGCAGCAGAAACCTCAAAGGCCAATCATTAGATGATGTTCGCAAACAGGCAGAAAGCTGAAGAAACGCGCTTGAACGAGCAAGCACTTGAATAACAATCCCTAGCAGAACTCGAGGCCCGCAACAAGCGCATACAGGACGAGCGCGATGCAAAGCAGCTTCAAATCCAGCAAGAGACCTACAATTTCATGCTCCAAATGGCCGAGCAAAAGGAAGCCAAGAGATAAGCTGAGCTCTACGAGAAGAACGAAATCGAGAGGAAATTGGTCCAACTTGAAATACAAAAAGCACTCGACGCCCGTTAGCAGCAAATCCAAGCAACTCAGAACCAGCACAAACAAGCGGTCAGAGACAGAGACTAGTTCCTAAGGGATAAGGAACTTGTACAGAAAAAAGAGGCGGAACGTGCTAGAAACGAGGAGGAGCAAATCAAATTGCACTAGTAGATTCAGTTTTAGAGAGAAACGGAGCGCGCGAACGCGAATAAGATCAGAACGCTGCAGTTTGACGCGTTGCTTCAAAAAATGGCCGAGACGAACAGAAGAAGAGAAGCAAAACTACAAAAAATGGAAGACCTCAGAATCGAAATCGCTCAATTCCTAGAAGAAGAAAAACAAAAATAAAGATATTTATAGGATTAAGAACAAGCGAGAAAGATGAGACAAGACCTTGTTCAAGCACAAGAAGTGCAAAGACAAGAAAGACTCCAGAAAGAACTGGACACCAGAAACCAAGAAGAATACTACAAAAACCAAGCTTTACAACAGTATAAAGAATCTATGGAGTACGAACGTGCAGCAGAACTCAAAAAGAAACAAATGCTCGTTCAATACAGAGAACAGGCTGAAGAAATGCTCAGAGTCCAACGCGAGAAGAGAGAACAAGAAGAAGTTCAAAGAAGACTCGAAGAACAAAAACTCGCCCAAGAACAGTGGTACGACGAAGAAAGCAAACAAATAGTACAAGAAGAAAGAGAAAGACTCATCAGAGAATGCGCCGCACAAGTATTCGACTACATGAACGCAGGCACCATCAAAGAAGAGGACATATAACTGCTACCTGCAGACCTCCAAGAAAAGATAAAACAGATGAGAATCGACCGCCAATACCAGAAGTCGGGCGTTGTCGGAAACGACAAGAATCTGGTGCCCCAGATACCCAACAGAGAGAAAATAGACATTGCCAAGAAAGAACTCGAACAGAAGAAAATGGCATACAAATCTGCTCTCCCGTGGTGAATGAGAAGAATTTTGATTCTATTATTTTTCTTTTGAAAAGATTATTTGCATTATGTATATTTATATTGATAATCCGTTAATCAAAACTTGGTAAAACAGAAACACAAATAAATCTTATATTTAATAGTATAGACTAAGGTGCGTTTTTGCGGGATTTTGCGTGTCCAAACACGCTCAAACACGCAAAAACAGTGCGTGTTTTGCTATAAATGACCTCGGATATAATTTTTTGCGTTATTTTTAGCGGCATGTTTAGACACGTTTACAGTGACATATAAAATTAGCGCTAAAATGTATTGGAAATTATCTAATTTATAGTGATTTATTTTCTGTTTTACCATTGGAGCTGATCAAGATAATCATGTGCATTTTTAATTGTAGAAGGTTACTTTAGTTACCTACTAATCTAATCGTAATTCTCTAAATGCAAAATGCTAAATTTACTTCCTATTTCTCTACATGATTGTTTCAAAGCGCTGTACTTTTAAATTTCATTTAATAATCTAGTTTCTTCATTTAATGGATCAATCCAGTTAATCCCCTGTGCCCCTTATTTTTATAATTATTGCATTATCATGACCAGTTGACCGGGTTTGCTTGTAAACTACGTACATTTTACACTACAAACTGCTCATGCGCGAAAAAACACGCAAACTCGCACTTTCGTGTTTTATAGCGCAAAATCCCGCAAAAACGCACCTTACTATAGACGTAAATTACGGGTGATCTTTCTTTTGATTTAATTATAATAGAGTTTAAGATAGTTAAAGAGAGTATATAAAAATTATAATTACACCATTGATTATAATTTATACAAAGAATCAAAAGTATTCCGATTTTATGATTTCCATTTTTATAATATATTTAAAGGCAAATTAGACTTTGTATTAAGACTTTGTATTAACTTAAAAGAAATAAATGTAGAATATTTGTGGATGACTAAAAATCACTGACGATAAATCAAAAATACTTCAATTTTTGTGATTCTTAGAATATTAAAAGTGGCTGATATGCACCAGTTACTATTAATAATGTAGAATTAAGAGAATATAATAAGATACAAATTGTTTTGATATTAAAAATCAAAAATAGAAACGATCACTCACTACATATCCATCGCATTCTCGAAAATAAACTCACTCCAATGTAACAACAGCCCCAGCTTCCACCGCTGATCCTATCGCCCAAGAAAATGAACAAACAACACCCAAAACCCGCGAACCACAGACTGTCGTCTTTTAGTCAGCTTGTTCAAAGCGAGTTCCAGACGTACTCCAACTCCAAACTCGAAAATCTGTCCAAGAGCATGAACGAGTACGAGCACCCAGAAGACTTCTACGACCTGTACAAGATGGCGGACCTGTGCATCGATGACCTGAACGAGAGCATCGAAGACTTCAACCTGCGCAACGGAGCCGGCCATAAGCTCAAGAAAGATATCGGTCTCGTCCGGTCGCAGCTGGCGGCCATGAAGGAGCGAGTTGAAGAGTACGAACGCCGGTTTAGAAAGTAATAGAAGCAACTGATAAGTATTTCGGATGAATGCGTTCTAATGTACAGCTAAGTCAACAAAATGCATTAGTAAAGTTCTAAAAAGTGAAATGCATATTATATAATTGTTTATTGATTATTAAGGTAATAATTACTCTTGATATAAGAATCTATTTTCTTTATTCTGATAATAATAAATGATATTCTGTAATGACAAGAGATATGGGATACTCCAATGAAATATTGACATGAGCAATGTAACGGTAAACAAATGAAGATATGGAACATGAGTGACAAAAGTATTAAATTATATTTGTGAAAATGTGGATAACAAGAAAGAGATGTTGATTAACTTGTATTCAACATATTGTGTGTTATCACTATAATTTGTTCTGTTTCCACTCCTCAATGAACGAATCTTCAGTTAAAATAAAAATATAAATAAACGAGTTATTGTAAACCATCCGTTTGTTTCAGCTCACTCTAATAAATTAAAACTCAGAAACGCTATCATTATTCAAACGGAAACTGAACGAACCTGATTAAGCGCGAGCATATTTGTTTTAAATTTTAGAGAATGGTGAATTCTAGCAAATTATCAGTTAAGGCTCGTAAATTGGTTTATAAAATAGAACCATTTAATAGATGTGCGCTCACAATACCTAAGTTTTAGAGTGTTTTGAGGAAGTAATGCGAGATCCTGATCTATTACAGATGTATATACAAATAATGAAACCCGACAAAGGCAATTAAATAAACAACAAATTAAAGCACACTCAATACATTCGGAAGTTCTACACGGCTTCGTATAACAGAGGTTTGAACTAGTTTCTTAAAGAAAAAGAAGATAGAACACCGAAATAAATAGCAATCGCTATATAAAACATGGACCAAAGCTCAAGAACTCAATTTTGGAAATGTTTAGCAAGTTAATTTCCCTAAAAAACCAAAGAACAATACATCTAATATTTTAATATATCATTCAAATAAGAAATATATGACGATCGTATTAACAGCGCCGATGTTAGCTACATCTAGCAATACTGCGAATTAAATAAACATTTATCTGTTAAATAGATTAAGAAATAGTTACAACAAGTATATTTTAAAGATAGGAACATATTTTAAAAAAGTATTCACACGTTTGTTGACTAAACGAAAAGAAAATAATAAAATTTGTATTGGGTTTAGCAAAGGCGTGAAAAGATTCTAAGAAATAATATTCTAAACTACTAAATTGCTCTTTAATAATTATTTAATTAAGATTTTTCAACTTATTCAGCGAAAAAAGTTGTAGAGTACATAAATTCCTTGAATTCCGATCAGTTAATTCTATTTTGGAATAAAATTCACTCACTACAGCCTCAAAAAAGAATTAGCGAGTGTAAACGATATTTTTAAACAAGAGCTCAATAATATTTGATACAAGAAAGACTTACACTCCAAGATAAATAATATGTCAAAACATTTTGTTAACAACACACTTAATTAAGTTTAACGTAAGCCACTGTAAACTTGTTAGAAACTCAATTTAAAAATAGAAATATATTCTATTGGGAATTATATACTTTCATAGGTAGTAGTTGCAAACCAAATATATAATTTAAAACGAACCAAATGAAACGAGTTAATTAAAAAATCGTGTTGTAATAAGAATTAATTGATAGTTATACATAAATATATAAATAAGCACTTGCTCAAGTGCTAGAAATTGATGCTTTAAATTATACACCCGTTTAAATTTGTTAGGTAATAGATACAATGAATGATACCATAAGCTAAAAGTTTTGGAAATACATAGGATCCAGTATATAACCAAAAAAATTTGCTAAGTAACTTACTTTGTACTACAGAACCAAATATCGAAGTGTTCTGTTTAATAATCAATTAACGCAAGAAGATAAGGAGTTCATTTCAAAATTAGCACAAACATAAGAAGGTAAAAGCTTAACTGAAATAGCTAAATCGATTTTTAATTAATATTATGCTAACAAAAGTATTTTTTATTATGATGTTTATAGAACTGTTTAAAATAATTTACGTAAAAATAAAGGATATGAAAACATATAAATAGTAAACTAATTGTTAATCGA
Source organism: Hexamita inflata (assembly GCA_963988835.1). Classification (NCBI taxonomy): domain Eukaryota; phylum Fornicata; order Diplomonadida; family Hexamitidae; genus Hexamita; species Hexamita inflata. Next base: position 8,084 of record CAXDID010000859.1, on the reverse strand, counting down.
TAAAGAATAAAGAAATAGTACCTACCAACAAGCGTACACAAAAGGTTTAACAGAAATTCTTGGAAGAGATTGTTCAAGTTTAACAAACAAAGAGATTTGCGAAGGGATATTGAATTTAGACTCTTCATAAAGTATATCTTTTTGGAAATTTGTAACTAATTAACTTAAAAAGAAAACAGTAGATATAAAAAATCATTTTAAAAGAATATTTTCAGAAGTATTACATTAATACAACTTAACTAAAGAAGACATAAAATATATTGAAGAATATTGTGAATAAAATATTGACTTAACAGTAACTGAAGTAATCCAGTTTCTAAAAAATGATTACTTTTAGTAAAAAGATGTGTTTTATTGGGATATTTACAATATAGTTGACACTAAAAGAAATAAAATATTACAAAAAGGTCGTGATTAGGTTAGTAATACTTTAAATCAACATTAAAAAATTTCTATTGATAAAATTGATAATTTTACAAAATGGGCCAAACAAGTGTTATTAGATTTAAAACACATAAATAAAGATTAAGTGGAGTTATTAGATTAAAAATAGATTTGCATTAAAATAGATAATTTAATCGCAAAGTAAAAAGCATCTTTTTGGAAAACATTGTAAAGTGTACAGTTATGGGAGGTGGAATTGCTTTTTCTTGTTTACTATGTGAGTAATTATATATTAAAATATTTTGCCACTTCTAATGCGGATGACAAATTCCAATAAATAATCTCAAGTTGGAGATTATTCATGAACTACTCATTAACACAAGAGGGCCAAAAATATGATTTCGATCGTATTAGACCATAATCGACTATTCAAAGTCGGTATTTAATATTCCAAAAAGGAAAAATAGAAATTACCACATGCAATAAAAGGACGGCAATGACAAAATAAACGCGGTAGAAGATGTTTAGGGAAGGTCAACTAATTCACTTAACAAACTTAGGCAGTTCTGAAGCGTTTGTATTCTCTTCATTTCTGGGTCCAACGGATGAATTCATAAAATATTGTACCAATCTGAACTAGTTATATCACTTGTTTAAGATGTCCCTGTGTAATTTCTACGTTTTAGTCAACAAAATTAATTTATGAAAGATTTTATCTCGAAAATATATGGTAGTTAAGCCTGATTGGAGAAAAGAATAAGAGGATCCAATGATTGGTATACGGACGCAATATGTAATTTATAACTAGTAGCGCAAGCACTGGACCTGCAGAGGACCTCGGTGTTCATCTTCAACTGGGTCAATCTGAACGATTTTAGGTATTTCTTAATCACGAAAACAATGGAGGACTTTTTCTTTCAATCTCAACCGGGAGCTCAAGATGAAGTATTGGTACTTCGCTTAATTAGAATTATAATTCAGGTAGTTACAGTCGCTTTCATTCTCAATATTCAAATAATGAATGCATTTTTGTTTCTTGAAGAATGGAATCAAGTGGGTTAGTCGGGCCCAGCATTAAATAATATATTGATGCTACTCTAAAACAACAGTTATTTTACTTATGATCTTCCACTTCCATTTCATAATGAGAAATCATTTTCTTGATTGTTAAATTATACAACGTTAGGTAAAGTTGAAACTTATTATTGAAGTATATACAGAGTTATATACGTTAATTATTGTAGCACAGCTATCCAAGGCTCAACCAGGCCTTGATGTGATTGAAGCACTTTACAAATCAATAGTAAATAGAGTTAATGAGTGTATTGATGAGGAGGGAGAACACACTCATTATTGAGCCGGGCAGTGATATAAGTAAGATTCAAATAATAAACTTCATTCTTCTTCCTAATTCAAAAAAGCATTTCGAGGGCCCACCACTGTAATTCAACCTTAGAAAAGTTATAATTATATTCACGATTTCTATTATCGTGTTTATCGATAAGCATTATTCTAAAATCTTAGCAAAGAAGACGCAGAATATATAAAAACATATTGTTACAATAATCGTTCTTTCACTCAATATTAAATAATATAACACTGTTAAACATACTTAGACAAAAATATTAATTTAAGATAATTAAGCATGTATGTTATGAATTATAGAAGAAGAATAAAGCAAAGTGACCAATAATATTGATTTATATTTAAATCAACAGATGTTAATAACTAGCGTTCAATAACCACCAAGTTTTGAGATTAGAGCATGAGTATAGAGGCAAAAATTGATGGCGTACACCCAAGCACCGGAAGTGAAATTATAGATGGACTAGCTTTGATAGGTGGTAATACACTAATAGATTAAAATATTATTTTCCATAAAATTTATTTACTTCCACTCCTCTCCAATTCAAGTTAGTAAAACAGCTAATATTTTGGTAGTATTATAAAAGACAATAGCTGAAGACTTGGCGTCTCATAAACTTCCAGTGTATCATTATGTACCAACAAAATAAAGATGAAGTCACAGCCTAAGAATGTATATTCATATTCTTTTACTTCAGAAAGTTAATAATTGTTGACTGTACACAATTGAAATAATTAGTTTCAATTTTATAAGCTGGAGTGAAAGGAGTTCATGTTAATAATAATATATAATTTAGAGATTCCAGCAGCTCTCGTTATGGTAGTTAAAATACTAAAATGTAATTAACTTTGATTATTGCAGTTAAACCTTCTAGCCCGGAAAGCCAATGACTATTTAAATATGTCGACTGAGGTACTCCTAATTGTCCATTACATTCATTCAGGTTCGCTCAGATACTTTTCCCAAATTTTTATATTTTTCCAAAAGTTGATTTTTGCAACTAAAAGTGAATTTATTGAGCTCCAGACGAATCAAGTTGGGTTCACAGTTATATGATATAATAGTATAGTAGTGATATATCACTATTGGTAAATTGGAGTCAATTCGTGATTTACTAAAAAATCAAATTGTGGAAATCAATAATTTCAATAATTTGGGAATCGTATCATAGACCGCTGCTGAAATTGCCAGTTATAAATAGAGGTACATAAAGCAATATAATTTCACTGTATACGTAGTTCTGCCTAGACGGTTTAGTTGTGATAATTATGCTTTCACTAATTTTGTAATTTTGAACACAATAATATAAGCTGGCAAGTTTCTATTAAATAATAATATTAGTATTTAGTAGTTCTATTAACAATATCTTACTTTTGACAATAAGACATTAATCCTTAAACACCCACAGAGGATTTTCGAAAAATAAAAATAGAATATAGAAACAAACCAATATAATTTATGTACTAGTGAGAGGTTGTGTATAGTTCACTTATTAATTTCACTCCATATCCAGTCAGCTCAGATACTATAATTATACTATAATTATATTAGACGGTGAGCTTTGCAGATATATTTAATAAAACATATGTTAATAAGTACTCACCTATCTCAACTATGTTATTTCATTCGCTAACAGTGAGGGCTTGTTCTTGAATTATCATCAATTATCTACTATATGAATATAACAATATTTAATCATATCGTATTAATACTACAGTAATTATTTGTTCTTACTAACATCAATATTGCAATATAAATTACATCATATATTAAGTTGTTAAATAATGATTTCAATTATAAAAACGACGCTTCTGAATATATTCTGAACGAAATCAAAATATAGTGTAATTTAACCTTGTGACCTCAGTATGAATACTCGAAACATATTTCAATTTTCGATAATTAGTTTTATTCAAATACAATTTTAATATATTTGCTTTAAAACTTTCTGCACATTTGATTTGGTTTAACTTTTAAATACTTTTAAGACACACAATGATAAACGTAAATTACGTTTATCTTGAAGCCTTAAACGTAATACGTTGAATCATGAATTTATAGATTTTCTAAGTTAAAAGTATTCATAATATTTTTACATTTTAAAAATATAATTACACAACTACGACGTATATATCGCGTTCTCGAAATTAAACTCACTCCAATGTAACAACAGCCCCAGCTTCCACCGCTGATCCTATCGCCCAAGAAAATGAACAAACAGCACCCAAAACCCACGAACCACAGACTGTCGTCTTTCAGCCAGCTTGTTCAAAGCGAGTTCCAGACGTACTCCAACTCCAAACTCGAAAATCTGTCCAAGAGCATGAACGAGTACGAGCACCCAGAAGACTTCTACGACCTGTACAAGATGGCGGACCTGTGCATCGATGACCTGAACGAGAGCATCGAAGACTTCAACCTGCGCAACGGAGCCGGCCATAAGCTCAAGAAAGATATCGGTCTCGTCCGGTCGCAGCTGGCGGCCATGAAGGAGCGAGTTGAAGAGTACGAACGAAGATTTAGAAAGCAGTAGAAGCAACTGATAAGTATTTCGGATGAATGCGTTCTAATGTACAGCTAAGTCAACAAAATGCATTAGTAAAGTTCTAAAAAGTGAAATGCATATTATATAATTGTTTATTGATTATTAAGGTAATAATTACTCTTGATATAAGAATCTATTTTCTTTATTCTGATAATAATAAATGATATTCTGTAATGACAAGAGATATGGGATACTCCAATGAAATATTGACATGAGCAATGTAACGGTAAACAAATGAAGATATGGAACATGAGCGACAAAAGTATTAAATTATATTTGTGAAAATGTGGATAACAAGAAAGAGATGTTGATTAACTTGTATTCAACATATTGTGTGTTATCACTATAATTTGTTCTGTTTCCACTCCTCAATGAACGAATCTTCAGTTAAAATAAAAATATAAATAAACGAGTTATTGTAAACCATCCGTTTGTTTCAGCTCACTCTAATAAATTAAAACTCAGAAACGCTATCATTATTCAAACGGAAACTGAACGAACCTGATTAAGCGCGAGCATATTTGTTTTAAATTTTAGAGAATGGTGAATTCTAGCAAATTATCAGTTAAGGCTCGTAAATTGGTTTATAAAATAGAACCATTTAATAGATGTGTGCTCACAATACCTAAGTTTTAGAGTGTTTTGAGGAAGTACTGCAAGATCCTGATCTATTACAGATGTATATAATAATGCGATCCTGATCTATTAAAAAATTTATACTATATATTCATGTTAATACATGTTATCGGATTTTAAAGGTATAATAGTAGTCTTTCGAGTATATTACTGGAGGATCGTGAATGAACAACACTTTAATTGTTTTAAATACATATATAGCTTATAACGTCATCTGTTCAAAGCAATACTGTTTAATATTGTTAGGAACACAACATCCAAATTTCAAAAATTATTTACAAATTTGTTTAAACACTTTTTACTTGTTTAAAACCACCAAAGCCTTATTTATGATTCTATAAATTATTATGTGACTAAATACCACTTCACACCATACTATATGTCTGAGGAGCCACCATAAGGAGGTAACTAAGGATAAGCAGAGAAAGTTCATGTTAAGCGTGTTTCAAATTATATAACTGGTAAATAACTAGGTAGAGGAACATTCGGTGACGTGCGATTAGCCACACATATGATAACTGGCGAAAGAGTCGCAATGAAAATATTGGAGAAAGAAAAGATAAAATGTGAAGACGATTTCCGCAGAGTTGTCCGAGAAATTTAGGTATTAAAGCTTTTAAAGAATCCAAACATCGTTAAACTTTTAGAGGTTATTGATACTCCACGACATATATACCTGGTAACTGATTTTGTGGACAACGGTGAGTTATTCGCCTATGTTGTGCAAAATAAGAGGCTAAAAGAGGATTAGGCTTGTAAATTCTTCAGGTAAATTGTTAATGGCGTTCATTACTGTCATTTGAGGAAGGTGTGCCACAGGGACTTGAAGTTGGAGAATATTCTGCTTGATTCGTAGTTGAATGTGAAGATAATTGACTTTGGTCTGTCGAACGTGTTAGCTAAGGATTACAAGCTCAAAACTGCTTGTGGGTCTCCTTCGTACGCATCTCCAGAGATGTTGAGTCAGAAGAAGTACGATGGTCCGATGGTTGATGTGTGGGCGTGTGGTGTTATCCTGTTTGCGATGATCTGCGGCTATTTGCCTTTTGACGACGATGATTTGCAGAAGTTGTACAAGAAGATAATAAGTGGTATATTCAAGATTCCGTCTTTCGTCTCTCCTCAAGCGTAGGATTTGATTATGAAGATCTTGGTGACTGATCCGAGCAAGCGCATCCCGCTGCTTGAGATAATGAAGCATCCTTGGTTCTTGGAGGCCTGTGCGGACCCGATTCCGAAGTTTTAGGAGATTGATCCGCCCACGGTGATTGATTTCAAGATAGTGTACACCATGGTCCAAACTTTGCAAGATTGGGACGCGGTTAAAATTGTCAAAGCCTTATCTACCAACAGGCACAATTAAATGACAGCCACTTATTATCTACTATCCGAAAAAAGGTAAACAGAGAATCCGGATAAGATTTGGAAGTACGACGAGCAAGCACACTACGCGAAAGCCCTCGGATTCAACCTCCAAGAAGACGGAACGGTCATTTTCGAACCGGGACAAATGGACAACGAGGACAAAAAGGAACCGGTGGCAGAAGCGCCCAGTTGTTTCAACGATAATCAAGGACAAAGTGAATACACAAAAACGGATAATTTTGATGACAAGGCCGAACTTGAGAAGAAAAGGATTGAAAAAGAGAGGATATTAGAGGAGGCGAATAAATAGAAGAAACAGGTTGAAGAGAAGTAAGAGAAGAATGAAGAGTGAAGAGAATAAATGTATTAATTTTGATAATAAATGTTAACAAATAATTATATAATAATAGCTTAATATCTTACTATATAAGTTTTCAGAGTAAAAGCGAGGCCACAAATATATAATTCACTCATTCACAATTTTTTACAAAAGAGTTATAAATTCCTAGTCTACATCGGTTCCAATATTAGCACAAAACTTTTTAACAGTGCATAGTAAAGACCTTTCGCCAAGCATGTAAAATTATCGTTTTCTGAACATTGGTGGTAATTAGGATTTACTAACATCTATTGCATCAATCGCTTTTCTATGCTCATAAATATTACCTGAGACGTCTCCATTTACAACTCTTAAGTTGGCTAGAATTTATTATCTCGCCATTTTAATTTAAAGTGATTGTGCTGATTACATTGAAGTGTGAATGTTCTAAATTATTCTAAATTATTTTGCACTGTGATACACAACAAATTTTCATCTCAATGAAAAGACAAGCTTATGCAAAAATTAGCAATCCACAATAATTTTAAATAAAATTTGTAGTAGATGGAATGTATTATACACCAGGCTATTAAATTTGTAGCGTTTTTGAAAGTTATCCTGATAAGTTTCTGCAATCAGGTAAAAATGTAATAAATAGAACACTTTAGGATTAGCATTTTGACTGTGACTAATTAATAGTGTACAAAGATAGTATCAATCAGTTCGATTTGTTATATCTATTATAGAATTGTGGTTATTTGACAATAAAAAATAATCATTATTGCACTTTTAAGGCAATTCAGAAGAACAAAATCGTACAGTGCTCTAATTTCACAATAATAGCCGAATATTTTAGGTATCATTACACTATTTCCAAAAAATAATACTTTATTTTTCTAGGAGTAATGTGTTTATTGTAATAATTATAAAGTGATCATTTAATTCAACTTTAGGTTCGTCAAAAAACAGGATTCACGTTTATTATTAGCGGAGACGATAATATATAATCACGAATTCTTCTTCATCACCATAATATATAAGAATTAAGTCCAGAACTGGCTCAACACTTCATATTTAATGAGTTTAACGTTTAATCTGTTTAAAAATAGCTAAGTTCAATTTTATCGAACTTGAGTATTCCTTTATAATTTGACTTCAAGATATAAAACTATGGAAATCACATACCATTATTCACTATTTCTGTCAAGTAATTAACAAAATTCTAGTTAGAATTTAAAAAAGTTTAATCTAATAATTTTGTAAGTCGAACAGCGCATATTCCTGATTTATAACAAAAATAATATAATATTAAGTAAACTCATGACAATGAAGACGGTTTGATAGCATATGATAATGAATAAAATTCTGTACTTACAGAAATATTAGAAGATGAGGATGGATTAACATTTATTCCTGAAATAACATCAAAATATTAATTTCTATTGCTCAGTGAATATAATGAATAACAA
>CAXDID010000858.1:0-10052 GCA_963988835.1 Hexamita inflata | reverse complement strand
ATGATACAGTGGTGGGCCCTCGAAATGCTTTTTTGAATTAGGAAGAAGAATGAAGTTTATTATTTGAATCTTACTTATATCACTGCCCGGCTCAATAATGAGTGTGTTCTCCCTCCTCATCAATACACTCATTAACTCTATTTACTATTGATTTGTAAAGTGCTTCAATCACATCAAGGCCTGGTTGAGCCTTGGATAGCTGTGCTACAATAATTAACGTATATAACTCTGTATATACTTCAATAATAAGTTTCAACTTTACCTAACGTTGTATAATTTAACAATCAAGAAAATTGATTTCTCATTATGAAATGGAAGTGGAAGATCATAAGTAAAATAACTGTTGTTTTAGAGTAGCATCAATATATTATTTAATGCTGGGCCCGACTAACCCACTTGATTCCATTCTTCAAGAAACAAAAATGCATTCATTATTTGAATATTGAGAATGAAAGCGACTGTAACTACCTGAATTATAATTCTAATTAAGCGAAGTACCAATACTTCATCTTGAGCTCCCGGTTGAGATTGAAAGAAAAAGTCCTCCATTGTTTTTCGTGATTAAGAAATACCTAAAATCGTTCAGATTGACCCAGTTGAAGATGAACACCGAGGTCCTCTGCAGGTCCAGTGCTTGCGCTACTAGTTATAAATTACATATTGCGTCCGTATACCAATCATTGGATCCTCTTATTCTTTTCTCCAATCAGGCTTAACTACCATATATTTTCGAGATAAAATCTTTCATAAATTAGTTTTGTTGACTAAAACGTAGAAATTACACAGGGACATCTTAAACAAGTGATATAACTAGTTCAGATTGGTACAATATTTTATGAATTCATCCGTTGGACCCAGAAATGAAGAGAATACAAACGCTTCAGAACTGCCTAAGTTTGTTAAGTGAATTAGTTGACCTTCCCTAAACATCTTCTACCGCGTTTATTTTTGTCATTGCCGTCCTTTTAATGCATGTGGTAATTTCTATTTTTCCTTTTTGGAATATTAAATACCGACTTTGAATAGTCGATTATGGTCTAATACGATCGAAATCATATTTTTGGCCCTCTTGTGTTAATGAGTAGTTCATGAATAATCTCCAACTTGAGATTATTTATTGGAATTTGTCATCCGCATTAGAAGTGGCAAAATATTTTAATATATAATTACTCACATAGTAAACAAGAAAAAGCAATTCCACCTCCCATAACTGTAATTGAAAATACAGAGGTGATGCTGACTAAATAAATGTAAAACGAATACAATTTATCAAATAATAAAAGTATGAATTAATTTGATTTACTAACATAACAGATGCTACAATTTAAAAATGATATCAAAATAACAGAAGAAATAAAACAGAAGTAAGAAATATTTAAGCAAGAAATTATACTTTTAACCAATTAAATAAGTTTAAAATTATATTCTAAGAATTAAGACAAATATAATTAGCAGACATAATATTCATAATATATTTTAGGTGCCCTGTAATTATGTGCTAAAGTTAATATATAAAGTTAATAAAAAACAATTAAAATGACAATGTCACAATAAGAATCAAACATTGTTATAACATAAGATATTATTTAGTTCTACCACATATTTTACAACTTAATAACTACTTCATCAAAACAATTCGATATTTAGCTCTAATAAATTGATGAAATATACACTCAAAATATTAAAAAATATAACGAAAAACTATTTAACATTTAGGAATTATCGCAAAAAACCGATGAAAAAGGATTAGGTCGTAAAATATTAAAAGCTTTGAATCAATTCGAAGTAAATATGGTTACTGGTTTTAAAAATGTTAATGTTAATATTGTATCAGACGATGGACAACTGGTTAATTTTTAAATTGATACTATAAATGTTACCGTATTTACATATTAAGGATATCAATATGCAAATATAATAAACGATTTAACAATTAGAAATATAACTTTAAAATATATTAATGCGAATGGTTGTGATGTTATTAAAATGCAGTTAAAAGATACCAATTTAATAAGTAGAAGTATTGAAGACACATAGAAGTAATTATTAACGCAGACTATTATTGATTTAGGTTCTTTATCAATTTAAACGTATGATGTTGATAAAAATATTGCTGAAATACTTAAATGGACTTTACAGTGGTTACAATAATTACCTAATAAGTAATTAAAAATACAAAATAATGAAAAAAGTCAAATAAGTTAATTAACCGAAAAATAATCAATAGACGCGAAATAAATGCAATAATACACATTCTCCATATCACTAAGATATATTGGTATATCATTTATGTTTTAATTGAACAACTGTTTTAGTAAGTATGCGGTAGAAGATTAATTGAGTTGAGAGGTTTATTTTATGTTATTAATTTTGTTGAAACGAAATAATGTTAAGCTTGTCAGTATTTCCACTTCGCAAATAATTAACAAAATTCTCGAAAACGACTTCAACCATTTAATAGGTAAATTACTATTTTTGTGTTCAATATATATTAAAACATATTATTCGTATTTTAAATCACTTTATTCATTTTTTATAAATGTGTGTGTACCCTCTTATGTCATTTTATTCGCACTTACTTTTGTATATACATGATAGTGTTTATATGCTTCTATTACTGGTCCTTTAATTGGGCTTACTACTGGTTGGTTACAACCTTCAATTTTTCTTTCGTCGTTTTCTTTAGTTTTACTTCTTTAAACACAGGATATTAAACAACTTAATTCAATTACAACTTCTCTAAATTTTATGATAATTCTTTACCAAGTCGACTTGGTCTAAAAGTTCCAACATATTCAAGCCCTATTGATTTAATATACTCAACTACGTCAATTGTACCATAATAATTATCACAGAATAGTGTGCAGTTAGGCTATTTTGGAAAATCAATAAGTCTTTTAATAACATCAAGAGTTTTTGTTTCACCTTTAGGTACTGTTTACGAAGCTGCGTATAAATCCATTGATAATATAAAATTAGTAAATGTATCCACACAAGCTCTTACAAGTATACCTCTTTTTGCTGGTTTAGCAGGATTATACTATAAAAAGAATATTCTACCTGCAAATTTGATAAGTTATTCATCTATTACAAGGTTTTTACCCAGAAAATAATCTGGATATTTTGTATATATGTCTCGAAATTTGCTTTGTAACTGTAACATAAAATCTTAAACTCTTGATACAGAATTTCGAACTTTGGTTTCTTTTGGTAAAAACCTTGTAATAGATGAATAACTTATCAAATTTGCAGGTAGAATATTCTTTTTATAGTATAATCCTGCTAAACCAGCAAAAAGAGGTATACTTGTAAGAGCTTGTGTGGATACATTTACTAATTTTATATTATCAATGGATTTATACGCAGCTTCGTAAACAGTACCTAAAGGTGAAACAAAAACTCTTGATGTTATTAAAAGACTTATTGATTTTCCAAAATAGCCTAACTGCACACTATTCTGTGATAATTATTATGGTACAATTGACGTAGTTGAGTATATTAAATCAATAGGGCTTGAATATGTTGGAACTTTTAGACCAAGTCGACTTGGTAAAGAATTATCATAAAATTTAGAGAAGTTGTAATTGAATTAAGTTGTTTAATATCCTGTGTTTAAAGAAGTAAAACTAAAGAAAACGACGAAAGAAAAATTGAAGGTTGTAACCAACCAGTAGTAAGCCCAATTAAAGGACCAGTAATAGAAGCATATAAACACTATCATGTATATACAAAAGTAAGTGCGAATAAAATGACATAAGAGGGTACACACACATTTATAAAAAATGAATAAAGTGATTTAAAATACGAATAATATGTTTTAATATATATTGAACACAAAAATAGTAATTTACCTATTAAATGGTTGAAGTCGTTTTCGAGAATTTTGTTAATTATTTGCGAAGTGGAAATACTGACAAGCTTAACATTATTTCGTTTCAACAAAATTAATAACATAAAATAAACCTCTCAACTCAATTAATCTTCTACCGCATACTTACTAAAACAGTTGTTCAATTAACAATGTGTATCTATGACTTATGAAATTTAAAATTTGATTAACTTAGTACAAAACAGATAAAATTAATTATAATGTTATTGTTTTTTGAAGGAATAAAAGCTGATATAAAATATAATAGACTAAAAATTAGAAGTTACAAATTAACTACCATCATTTATAGCACACTATAATAATTATGAAGAGATTAATAAAATAAAAGTTTAAATATTATCTAAAATAATTGATTTTGATATCTAACAAATATATTTCATTTAATACTTACAAAATAAAGTTTTGGTAGCAACAGTCTAATGTAAACGACTGTTAATTGCGTTCTAAAAAGAACGAATTTAACACTATTAATAATTACGTTCCAATAAAAGTATTTAGTCAATTCCACAATAAATCAATAAATTGTAAGTATAAGTAACAACTTAACTAATATAATTAAGAATTATATCAGAGTATAGTGCTATTAGTTTTGGTATCAACAAAATTTCATTTGATCTTAGTAATTTCAATTAAAATTAAAAAGTAGTATAACAATTTATAAATAATCAGTTTAAACTAAATTTAGATAAAATAGTATTTATGATAAGCGAAAATATAATACATGAAAATATTTTTAAATTAAACTCTGAGAATATATTTGTAGTTGATAAATAATAACACTTATCAATGATTGACACTTAATAACTAGATGAACTGTATTTGGTTGCTAAGTTATCAGTAAACATTTAAAGTACGTAATTCGCTAATAATTTGAATAATTATGATATTCAAATTACCAATCCTACAGTTTAATTTCATTCTACTATTGTTCAGAAAATTATATTTTTATTGAGTTAAATTAAATATTAATAAAAGCGTTTTAAGACAACTCTTACAAAATAATAAAAATATTAATTACAATATATTAACCGATCTCTTGCTAAAATAAAAATTAATTTATCTGATAGCACAACAAATAAAGTTTGTATTGATATACATGATATTAAATTCCAACATTATTCAAATTATGATATAATTACTTAATACTCTGCAAAGTTATTCAAAATTGATATTGATTAAGCATAAGAATATAGCTTAACTTAAAAAACAATAGATTTAACAAAATTCGAAATAGATACTCAACTTATGAGTTTAGAAACACTAAGATAAATTAAGGATGCATAAAATATATATTCTTTACAACCAACAAATAATAAACTTATTTTGGATATAAATACAAAAATTGATTTGAATTTATTAAACTCTAGATAAATAGGAACTAAAATATTAATTAAATAAATAGAATTTGTTGGGAATGAATTTTTACCTCATTAAGTATATTTGATTACATAATCGGTAAAATAATACATCGGCGATACATATATTCCAACATAACATTACAATACTTAGAATACATTAGTGTTAGAGGATATTAAAGAAGAAATTAGTTTTGATGAATCGACTATGATAGACATTTTTGAAAAATAAGACACTTCTATGTTGTTGTATATTAACATTTGTCGATCTTCATTTTAGTTAAATTTTTCAACAGAATAGAATCTTAATGAAAATAATATTCAGTTTTCTTTACCGAATATTGTTATTGCTGGCAAAATCGTGTGGAGCTAAATCTAGCTAGACGGAAAGGATATATATTAATCACAACATATATAACAATTTTTCAATTAATATATGAAAAAGAACAACTTGAAAATACTTAGAGTTGATTGTTAACAAAATATGGAAATTTAATCAGTGGTTAATATTTATGGCTAAGATATCAATTTCCCCTAAGAAATATTTGAGTTCACAATGCTGTGTTTATAGCAATTTTAAATTGAAGAGTTAGCAACAATAAGATAACATCAATAAGAGATAAGTGCAGATTCGAGTTAAAATGCTGACGAATTTGAATTATAAATGCTCGAATTTTAAAATGAGCTGAACCAACTGATTATTCCCACAAAAACGATAAATATTCTTACACATATTGATAGGTTGACTGTATTTTTCCATTCATCACCGTTGAAAAGTCGCTATGACCAAGATAAACACTTTTCAACATTGGTCGGTGATATTACCAATTTCAAATTGAACTTTATTTAATACAGTAATCAATAATAGTTTGCGTAAATAACTTGCTCAAATATAAGAGGATATATCATTCCAAATATTATGATACAACAAATAAAGGTATATGAGTAAAATATTTAGAAATTTCCTTCATTCGCTATACCTCTTATGGTTCAATTGGAAAATTTATTTGTCAACATAATGGGACAATAACAAAGCAGTAATATAGTAGAAATATCAGTTATATAGTAAAGTATTGGCGCTCAGTTATCAGCACAATCATTTGAATAATTTGCGATTATATTTAGTGTATGGAAAGAAAATATCAATAATATTATTGTGTAAACTAAAGAGCTTTTCACATTCCGCAAAAAAATAAAAACACTTTAATTATAGAAAGCTAAAACTATTATTAATGAAGCAGCTATAAGTAAATAGCATACAAAATTCAATATAGCATGTCAATCTATAAACTTCAATTGGTATCCTACTGAATATTATGTTGTTCCATCTGTAATCTTGTAGTTATAAAATAGATAATAAAATAAAGTAGATATGAACGATCAAATGTTAATACAATTACTATAAATGCAATAGAATTAAAAGAAATATTTGCCAATTATCTAATGTACAAACTAAGCCAATGAAAATTTAATTATAAGCTATTAAAGTACACAAGATATTGATAATATTCAAATTGTATTACCGAAATATATCATATAAATGGATGTAGCTTCAAAAATAGTTTTAGATTTCGATAGTATTGTTATATTGTATTAAATAGATAAATGCCTCCATAAGTTATAATTTAGTATAATATTAAATGAAATGAATTTAAAGAATTTTTCTGATATCGAACTAGCTGATATTAATGTAAGTTAATTATATATAACTTGCAGTTATATCAACAAATTTAAGTTCAATTTTAATTTGAAATCTGCTAGAATACATTTTGGGTGCACCTTGCTACAATCTATCACTAAATCAATATAATTATTATTGTATCAGTCCACTTAAAATTGGTAGAGAGGGGTATAAATTACTCAATAACTTGGATCTGTTTAAATTAAAAACGAGAACAGTATTGTTATTGCTCCAACGTAAGTTAAATAATACATAGACGAGTTACTGAAGAGCTAATCAGAAATTAATACTAAACCAATATGTTAATCGTTAGTAAATTCATCAGCAATCAATGCGGCAAAGCCCAAATGGATCCAATTTACTTCTCGTTTTGTAAAATACTTTTAAGAAACGATACACAATGAAATTTAAATATCAATTTAATAATTTGATGTTCTTTTAAGCTAGTTTTCCTTGGCAGATAATAATATGCTGCGATTACAAGCAGCAGGTTTATAATTGAATTAATATTAGTAACAGACGAAATCAACAGTTAGCAAATTGCCGAATAAAGTTATGAGTGCAATGATTAATCTAGAAAACTAGTAGATATCTGGAACTATTAGTTAGAGAAGCGGATTTAGTGTACGATAAATGTCTTTGGATTTAATTATGAGAAACTAAAAATATAACCCTGATTCAGGATATTCCTTAAATGGATAAAAAATTTAATATAGCAAGGATTTTGTTAATGACTAAAAAGCATTTACTAAAATAAATGCAATCGTGACTTCAAATAGCTCGTGGCAAATATAATCAACCATAATTTTAGAGCTGCTCCAACAATCATTTTTCGAATTGAATTTGGATGTTGATGCAGACACACATCCAGGTGTATTTTAAACCGGCGAAGCTCTGATGAAAGTCATAGATATGCTAAATTTAATAATTCGCGATTTGATAACATTTATCACTTCTGTAATGAAACAACAGTCGAGCGAAGACATACAGAAGAATTTCCAGAGAAAAATGTAACAAAAATAATTGCAAGAGTAACTTGTGAACGGTTTAAAGGTGCTTAATGCAGACGAATTAGATGAGCTGCAAGTTCTCCTACGACTCAAAACCAAGAACATGAACAAGTTACTGCCAAATATTGACATACTAGGTTAGGGCACTGGCGTGATTGAAAGTTTCGCCAGGAACTTTTCCTCTACTACGAAAATAATCGAAGAGATGGTTCAGTCTATAGACGTCGCCTTTTTGAACCTCGCGCACATAATATTCAAGACGCTAAAGACTTTATTTGGAAAATGAGATGAGAAAAATATAATTTTTTAGTATATATTAATTATATGACAATATTACGATTTAATCTTATATTTATTTCATTTCTGTGTTACCTTTATTTAACTAAAAGGAATGGAAAATATATAGATAGCTATACTACGTGTTTACACATTATAAGTTATTTACCGCTCCAGCCTTCAACGAGAGACGACAAGTATAGCAAAGTAGCAGCGAGAGCTAAAATCTGCTGTAGCTTTCACTCACAACAGCATACTTCCCAACACGGGGGTTATATAGTGCTGTAGAGCCGTGCTGGGCTCGCAGCTCGTTTTCTATTTCAATACAGTTGAATATTTTCATATTACTTACTTTTAGTGCACCACACTGCTGCATTTAATTTATACATAGCGCCTCATGATTTGATTTTCACGTCAGGCATGTTAATTTAGCTAAAATATTTGTCTCACTACTTTTTGAAGAAGTCGTTGGTGCTCGGCTCGTACTCCATTTGCGGTTCGAGTTGCTCCGTTGTAATAAGCTTCCCGGGCTTCACCGGCTTCTTCCTCTTAGCCCTTTTCAGTTCCGTTATTCCGTCCACCTCTGAGTTGTCGATTAGTTCCGAGTGCTCCTTTTGGAACGTGTCCGAAACGTCCGTTTCCGTGAAGCGCTTCAGTAAGAGTTCCGCCTCAATGCGGAGGCCCTTTTCAGTTCTATAACGGTCTCAGACCAGCATTTAAATGAAACAAGCGATTCACTCTATTCATCCATCCAGATAAATTTGAACGAAATCCTACTTTCACTAACGCCTGTCATACAGGAGGAGATTCTAATGAATTAAGAATGCCCAACAAAACAACAGTAACAAAAATCTTCGCCAACAACAACATGCACAAATCGCCTTCTAAAGAAAATCGCAAACACGATAGATAATTTATAACGCTATTACCAGGTATAAACCTTGAACAAATTAGCAACAACGCAAACACAATAATACGCAACTCCTCTACTCAAACAAAAGCTGTTATCAACAAAAAGTTTTCCAAAACAAACTCCATTAGTTTAACGGAGATTCTGTGAGGAGGTTTAACGAGTGATAACGCCGTGCGAGATACTTGGTTAGAAATTGTTTTCTTGTTGATCATGGTTAGAAAGGAAAGGCGAGATCAGAGAAAAAGGATGACTATAATAGACAAAATTGACGGTGTGATACATTATAAGTAATTATATCACAATATCAAGATTTATCTTATATTTATTTCATTTCTGTGTTACCTTTATTTAACTAAAAGGAATGGAAAATATATAGATAGCTATACTACGTGTTTACACATTATATGTTATTTACCGCTCCAGCCTTCAACGAGAGACGACAAGTATGGCAAAGTAGCTGCGAGAGCTAAAATCTGCTGTAGCTTTCACTCACAACAGCATACTTCCCAACACGGGGGTTATATAGTGCTGTAGAGCCGTGCTGGGCTCGCAGCTCGTTTTCTATTTCAATACAGTTGAATATTTTCATATTACTTACTTTTAGTGCACCACACTGCTGCATTTAATTTATACATAGCGCCTCACGATTTGATTTTCACGTCAGGCATGTTAATTTAGCTAAAATATTTGTCTCACTACTTTTTGAAGAAGTCGTTGGTGCTCGGCTCGTACTCCATTTGCGGTTCGAGTTGCTCCGTTGTAATAAGCTTCCCGGGCTTCACCGGCTTCTTCCTCTTAGCCCTTTTCAGTTCCGTAATTCCGTCCACCTCTGAGTTGTCGATTAGTTCCGAGTGCTCCTTTTGGAACGTGTCCGAAACGTCCGTTTCCGTGAAGCGCTTCAGTAAGAGTTCCGCCTCAATGCGGAGGC
>CAXDID010000856.1:0-121395 GCA_963988835.1 Hexamita inflata | reverse complement strand
GCTCATAAAATATTAGCCACTAAATTTTCATAACAAAGTACAATCATAACAAAGTAAAATAATTCTGTGAGTTCACTGTATTTTAAGTGGGATTTCTTTTCCGTAGCTGTCTCTCAAAATATCATGTTTCTTGGCGGGAGTAGCGAGATATTCTGGAACGATATTGAAAGTTGAAGAAGAAATCAGACCTGCTTCAATGCATGCCAACGCCACAAGTTCTGAACAATAAAGATCTTTCGCATCAGGTTTCGTGTCTATTTTCAAGGTCGACCATAACATATCGAACCAGTTGCGTTCATAAGGAACACCAATCATTGATTCCCAATCGCACATTTATTTGTAATTAACTTGCGGTACGCGCATATACATTCTTCCGTCATAAGAAGTGAGTTATGGTGCCAGAGGACGAATGTGAACAAATGGCATATGAGCTTCAACAACAAAAGGTCTTAATACATCATCATCAAATTATAAATCGGCTATGACAGACTAATAATTTTATGGTTGCAAATTTTTAAATTTTCCAGAATTAATTTTATCTATAAGTTGTTTGGCAGACTGGTGAATGACAACACCACAGTGAGTGATTTCAAATTTGTTTGAAATGCAATTTAAAGACTAAAAGAATTTAGTGCAACATCCAAATGTTGTGTCACCAGAGAATAGTATCACAGTCATTTCGGGTACAGTTGTACAGTTGACATCAATCATAATTGAAGTGTTAATGGCAAAATGGATAGATATTTAGCAAATACGCGTATAATTAAAAACATATCTTCTAAATAAAACTAATAAAATATTGCTCCTGATGGGGATTGAACCCACGACCTTCGGTACATAAGACCAACGATCTAACCAACTGATCTACAAGAGCACATATAATTGGTTTATATTTTTTCTAATTCGATGTTATATTCCACTTCAAATACAAATGAAGTTTCTGATACAAATTACATCATGAGTATATGTACAGATATCTGTAAGAATCCAATTTATTACTTTAATTATCCTCTCTTGTTCTACATGAATTATATATTTACGAAAAATGTATATTTTTATAACTACCTGTTCAAAAATATATATGTAAATTAAGACGCTTTAATGATGAAAATTTATGAACATTTTCTCAAAAAGGCACAATTAGGTTACAATAATGAGATATTGTAAGAGAGGCATTACAAGTGCATATATATCTTGAAAGAAGTTCAATACAATGCTGAATACCTAAAGCAAAAACCAACACACGTTTAAAAATGTTAATTTTCGCAATTTAGATTATTACCAAATTATATTGTTCAAATTATTTTCAAAATTTAAATAATTTAAATCGTAATAATCAAAAATAAAAAATGAATTTCAAATCTTTGTGCATCCATCGGGAATGGTTCCGACCAGCCTCACGACCTGTTCCTGTGCGTCCACGACCAATTGCAAAGTTCGGATGTCGATCATGTGCGTGAAGCTGAACTGGAAACTGGAACTTCTTGATTTCTTGTTCACCCACTCCACTATTTCGCTTTAAATCGAATCCAAAGTCAAATCCAGATTTTCAGATTAAATACTGTATTGTGAGAACTCAAAATAAATAATTCCGACCTCGTTATCCCTGTAGTCGTCATGAAGTGGCTTCGCTAGTAATTAAATATCAATATAAGAGCTGTTAAAAAGTAACTACATTGATAAAATGGCAGCAACGTTCGCAAACACGATTTTAGGCGGGACAGTTACAACATAACCTGGAGGAGAATATGCATTCTCGTATTTATTCAATATGTAAAAGGCGTTGTTGAAACATTCAACATGCACTGCAAGTTGAATATCATCGTTGAACTTGTTGTACGCAATTTTTCTTAATTTACTAGCATTCATATACTCATCAGAATAGTTACTCTTGCTGCTACACATAACCTGTTAGCTACAATGTCACGAATCCAACACCAACCAAAGCACCGGTTGTGTACCTGCCGTCCTTAATTATGTTTGGATAGTCAGCGTAATATCTTTCTCTGCGTCCGTCCTCAAAAACGTTGTTTATCAATGCAAAAACACCCTTCATTATCGCATCACTGATGAATCCAGATATGTTGTCTTCAACCGCTCCCATAACCACATCTATGAACGATTAAAAAATCCAAGAGGAACCACCGTCAAGCTATATCTTAAAATATTCATAGTCAATTGAAGCCTTAATATAGTTAACAATGAAGTGACCAGGGCAGTTATCCCTGTTGACATCAGAGCCAACAAGACCAGTCATAATGGCATTGTTCACAATTACCTTTCCAGTTCCTATGTCTTTAATAAATGGATATGATGATTGTTAAAATCCCCATTCGAAAGTAATCAGTACACTACAATTCAACGCACTCATTGCCACTTCATTGTGACCATTTAAATCAACAACAACATCTGGAACATTCAGATTTGCTATTTTAATTCCCTTTAGAGAAAAGTCTAGCGTAGTAACTCCAACATTAATTGGAAACACGATATCAGGAATGTGAATATCATACACATCTTTCAAACCATCTGTTATCCCGCACAATATGTATTTTGAAGTACCTGCTTTAGTAGTTGTAGTAGCCTACGCAGTATCATTTTGGTACACAAGTCTTGGAAATCCAAGTTCACAACTGCAGAATAATATAATTGAGAACACAATCATTGAAGTGGATTGAACTAACGCTAATATTTATATTATGAAACGTTAACGGTTATCCTCAATCTCAATCAGATTATAATTTTGTAATTTTTAATAGTGAGGTTTAATGAGGTTTGGTGTTATCATTAATAAATACATGTATTAATAAATACATTTAGAATAATTAATATATACTTAGTAAGGCCAGTTCTTTTTTAATACATTTACAAATCGAGATACAACATTTATAAAATTTAAATTAATTAATATTTTAAATCAATTAAATTAATAGTGCGAGCAAGAAATTAATAATATATTAGAAACATTTATTTTAAATAGACATTGAATAACGGTATATCACTTCATAAATTCATTGTACTAAAATTTAATGAGATGTGCTTCTATTATTCTCAAATATGCCAGAAAGTCACATGGACATCTATATAACTGACTTATATTCTCAAAATGACAATAAAATAGTTGAAAACATTGATCATAACAACTTCTTTTTCTGACAAAAAACATTAATTTCTAATTTAATTTTCGTATATATTTTACACATATATAGAACCCAAAATGTTCAATTCATTGCTATTTCTTTGTATCAATATTTCATTCGATTCGCACAGAAGTTGTACGAAACCATTATAAATATCATTAACGATTTTAATTTTGACTAAGACATTCATTTAAAAACTTTAACTATTGTATAGCTATAAGAAATGATATTTGAGATGTATATTTGGAGTGATATAATGATATTGACTATTACAGCTTATAAAATATGTTTAGTCTGAAGTATAATTTAAAACAAGTACACTACTGTACTTTACTGTTTACATTTTGAAAATACTATTTAGAACGACTGCGGTCTTAGCAATCAAAAGTGTGTTAAAGGTAAAATGAGAATCGAATTAATCCAAACACAATGGTTACAATCTGTTACAAAATATGTTATTCTATACTCATAAAGCATGCAAACGAACTGTTTAATAAAAAACGAATAGGAAGTACCAAATCAAATGTTTAATATTTGTGATTTCTGATTCCAAATAAACAATACTTTACTAGAATAGTATTCCACATAAATTACGAGTATGCATACAAAATAAACTATGAATCCGGTATATTATACTTTGAATATAACAGTAAATGCTATGTCAGAATAACATTCTAATGGCGAAATAAGATTAAATCTGAACAAATCTTAGTTAATTCTCATTTTAAATAAACATGTCTATTCTCATCATCGACTATTCCACAAGAATATTCAGAATGTCCATTTATAAAACAGAATCAAATTATTCCTGAGTATGAATAAGTTATCAAGCTGAAATCTTTGTTCCGTAATCTGGTTCCAGAACGCACAAAGATTGTATTTCCACGCCAGAATGTCATACACCAAGTGGGACCAGACAGACGAGTTCAAGCTGAAGGCCGCCGTAGATAAATATGGGAACGACTGGAACGCGATCCACAGGCACGTGTTCCCGGAGCGAGGCGCGGCCTGCCTGAAGAACAAGTACTACTCGCGGATCCACCAGAACAAGGCGTTCGACGCTCCGGCGAAGGCGGCTTGCAATACTTCTTCAGAGAACGCCGGAGAGACGCTGAACCAGAGCGAGCTGGAGCTCTTGATGAAGGTCCGGGACTTCATGTTGAGTTAGAGGCTCGAGTGAAAGTGATTATTCGTAATATGTATTCATAATGGAGTAGATCAAATATATTACTTTCATAAACTAGGTAGTTGGAGTGTCGCGTAATACAATCTTTAGTTAGTTATCAACGAAAGTACTAAGTGGTCAAGAATTCTTAAAAGCTATGTACCATTAACATTAGAAATAGCATATTTGAACTTACATAAAAAGGAGTTATGCAACGCGCGAGTTATGTGAAAAGATTATGCTTAAGCCTAGCCTAAAACAAAGAGTAATTTATTCAATTATCGGTACGATGATGGTTCAAGCGATAACTTAAAGTAACATTAGCTAGTAAGACGGCAGTCAAATTTACATTAATTGTATTTCCAAAAGTTAGCCAAAATGCATTCCATCTGATAGCGAACGAGATATCACAGATTGTAATAATAAATAGGAAGCACTAAATCAAATCTGTAATTTCTAATTCCGCTGGAATTACTGAATTTATATCAGTAATACCACCCGCCATTAATGTATTTATAGCTGTACACAAATGAATAGTACTAAAATAGAATCAACTGTTTAATATTTCCAAGCTACTCTAGAACGTGAATGTAGCACAATACAACAAAAGAGTAAAATATAACTTCTATCTGAATACATATATAAAATAAACTCTGAATCTGTTACAGCCGCGATGTTATATTTGAGCTTTCATTCAAGAACAAATTTAATCTTCACAAATCAAAATCGATTCGCTTTCAAATGAATACTCAAGATAACAATCACTGAGCTGAAATCTTTGTTCCGTCATCTGGTTCCAGAACGCACAAAGATTGTATTTCCACGCCAGAATGTCATACACCAAGTGGGACCAGACAGACGAGTTCAAGCTGAAGGCCGCCGTAGATAAATATGGGAACGACTGGAACGCGATCCACAGGCACGTGTTCCCGGAGCGAGGCGCGGCCTGCCTGAAGAACAAGTACTACTCGCGGATCCACCAGAACAAGGCGTTCGACGCTCCGGCGAAGGCGGCTTGCAATACTTCTTCGGAGAACGCCGGAGAGACGCTGAACCAGAGCGAGCTGGAGCTCTTGATGAAGGTCCGGGACTTCATGTTGAGTTAGAGGCTCGAGTGAAAGTGATTATCCGTTTGTTATCAATATATATTTTCAAAGTAATTGGATTTTTGACTAGAGACCGGAGATTACTTAAAAGATTATCTTTACAATGTGATATAGTTTCTACAGAAAAGAACTGCTCCTATTGTATTATCGGATTCAAATCTAATCACAACCGCAATTTAAAGCAGTTCTTACCGAATTGAAACAGTTTACATCAAACATTGATTTGTGTTGAATAGACGAGAGTTGAGACTACAAAATCCAGCGAGCAAGAAAATCGCGAAATTGATATTTGTAATGCACGGCCAGATAGAAAATTGATCATGATTAAAGTTATTCTATTAATTCAAATAGTCGTGGAGATATTGCAATTTCGTTAGGATGAGAGATTACTGAAAAGATTATTTTAATAGTATTAGCTCAATTGGAGCCAGAAAGCTAAAATTAAACTGTAGCAAATACTTTATCTAAATCAAATCACAGCAGTTAGTTAAGTTTTACGAGAACAAAAACTATTTAAGCCGAATCAACAAAATGAAATAGAAGGTAATCGAAGGTAAAATATGGCCAATTAATTAAAACTAGATGATTGAGATCAAGATATCGTTAGAGTGGCTGTGATACTATATTGAGAAACACAATAATTTTACATACATTGAAAATATTATAATATATAGCATTAATAATAATATAATCATTATAATCATGAACGAGTCAGAATAGTAACAATAAGGCATTCATTACAAACGACATTTTCATTTCATTTAGAATATAAAAATTGAGATAAAAAGATAAAAATACGCGAATTCACTTCAGTCCGACTCGGTCAGCTGCAGCAGTTTTTCCAGCTGCCTCGTGAACTGGGCGCTTTCGATGCAGGAGCTCAGGGACTCGGCTTCCTTCTCCCGGGGCTTCTGCGGGGTCTAATGCTACCTGACTGCCTTCGAGTACACGGTTTCGAAGAACATCTTCACCGCGCTCGCCGGTTTGTTGAGCACGTAGGCCAGCTCGAACCAGACGTAGCTCTCCCGGTTCAGCTCCAGAAAGCGCACAACCTGGGAGTGCACTGCACACGGGTCTTTGCAGCTGATGTTCAAGAGCCTCGCGGCCACCTTGGTGAAGGAGTTCACTTGCATTTCTGAAGTGGGGTATTATTTATATATTCATCGATGATACGCGCTTAGTAATGTGTATCTAATGGGATTTTAAGAATCGTTACACTATTTTGAAAACGCAATAATATAAAAACGCATTATTATGTTTATTATTTATATTCAAACTGATAATTTTTCCGTTAACGTGTTTAAAAATAAAATGTACGCTGTAGTTAAAACTTACTCTATAACTTATATTAACCTAGAGGGTACGATTATGTGATGAATATTATTAAATAATGTTACAGAAAATCAAAACACCATAAATATTAATAAACTTATTGAATAAGTACATAAATAGTTATATTCACTGTTCAGCAGCCTGTAGGTCCGCTAAAGGTTAAACCATTTGCATTTGCGGTAATGCAGACCCCGTTAGTATCGTATGAATTATAACCCACGAATTAAATCACCGTTTTCTTACATCCCTAGCCGATGATTACTCCGTTAAGCCTTCCAGACTTCTGCATCTCGCTTCTAACCGAATCAAGAGTTACTTATTACGTTTGAGTTGGAGTCAGTCCTGGAGCTCCAGCTTCACCTAACATTCCTCCGCATGAATAAGCGTACGCAGTTCCTCTACTAATCGAGTTCGTAATTAAAACGATACCACCTTGAAGTATTCCCAAAAATCCTCCAGCAGCTCTTGTAGTTTGTATATTCAAAGTGGTATTAGTATTGTCAATCTGTAAAGTTGGAACCAGATGTAAGTGACCAACGATTCCTCCGCTCACAGAGTACCAACTCTTACCTGTGTTATCTCCTTGCTTAGTTAAATCAACTTGAACTTTTACAGTGCAGTTAAGCACTTAGAGAGTGAATTTACCTTGTATCATTCCAACTAAACCGCCAGATTTGAAAACGGTGGATGTAGAAGCAGAGTCCAGCTTAAGACGAATGTCTATTGTGCAGTTTTGAATAAAGGTATTTTGGTTCATAAGACCAGTGAGAGTTCCAATAAATACTTGACTTTAAGATCTCGACTATTTGACCGTTAAAACGCCCTTTACTAGAATGTTTGAAAACACGGTCGTAAGTGAGAAGAGACCAATGGCGGTTGACTGAGAAACGGGAACAGTGGTTTCAAAGTTAATTATAGAGTTTGAAGCTACTGAAGAATCAGAAGAAAGGGAACACAACGAAATTCGATCAAAACGGTTGCCAGCTAAGTCACTAGATACGGTTATATAACCATTACAAGTGATTTGAGTAAATTCGATTTCCCTCTGAATCACACAAACTTAAGTATTGTAATCCAATACATAGCCAGGTTTGCATCCAGAACATACTTTTTGAGGCTTATTTATAGCAGAAAATGTAGTGATGACGCGGTTTATGTTAAGATCTGGCTTTTAAATCAACAAACATAGCTATTAGGAGAGAATATAATTTTGATTACACATAATATAAATTTTAGCACTTGACAAATTATGGTACACACCAGTAGCATCTTTATAAAGCTATTAACATTTATTTGTTATATTTATGCTGTTAGGCGCACATGCGAAAAGGGACAGAGTTAGTGAAATCATCTATATGGAGTGACATGAGTGGGACACTATAACACAGCTCACTACTGTGTTTTCCAGCTTACCAACATTTTAATCAATCGTTTAAATTGAATAACACAACATTAATGTTTATAAATATCATATTTATTATTTAATAACCAACATTTTAGTTCATAGAGTGGTTTGTAACATAAATACAATTTAAACTTTTGGATAACATAATCTCGTTTGTATACGAAAAAATTATTGTATAAAAGGCGAAATAGCATATCACAATGAAATCATATCAATGTACTGATAATTTAAGTATACACAATTGACACAATTGTGTATATTTAATTGTGTATTCATATAATATTTTTTGTCCCTTTTATGTCATATACGCGTCTAAAATATTTTAACTGTCTTTTAAATATAACTTAACAATAGACGACCGAAGCGATTTTTTGGGAGAAATATTTGTTTTAGAATGACTTTGTATTTTAATATCATATAAGACTATGTCTGTCTAGTATTTTATGCGGAACCATATTCCACTTCAAATGACAATGAAAGAAGATATTCAATGATTTTTGATATGCGACAGGAAAATAGGTATGAACCACTTATTCTCACGAGAAACACAAAAACTAACATATCCGAGGGAATAAAGTTTATAAAAGTGCCATGGCCTCAAACTAAGCTCGAGACAAAATTCAAATTTTGCTGCTTGTTATTATTCAACTAAGCTAAAACTGAAAATCTAGAATATTTATATCATAAGATACTGGTTTTTCACCTGATCCAGACTAGTTAAAAAAATTAAAGAATATATTAACTATTTAGTACAAGTTTGAAAGAGGGAATAAATAATTTTGTTAAACTACAATAAGTGGTATATTCGCTTCTTAATAAAGAAAGAAATAATATTCTTGATTTAAAGCCACATCTTTGTTTTATTATGTAAGATAGTAAAAAAGTCAAATTTAAAATATTTAATTGAAACTACAATACTAATAAATTGAACTGTACTAGTAATCAATATAATAATAAACTTAGATAAAGTTTTCAATTAAGCGTACTGCTCAAGTTAGAAAAACTCAATATTGATAATTTATTCTGCTTGATATAATAGTAATACTAAAAGTAGTTTTTTGTAATCTTAGAACTGCAACTAATACAAAATTACAATATAAGACTGACATCGAAAATAATCTCAAGGATCCCATAAAAGTAAATTATTAATTTATGTTAATTGAACAACTGTTTTAGTAAGTATGCGGTCGAAGATTAATTGAGTTGAGAGGTTTATTTTATGTTATTAATTTTGTTGAAACGAAATAATGTTAAGCTTGTCAGTATTTCCACTTCGCAAATAATTAACAAAATTCTCGAAATCGACTTCAACCATTTAATAGGTAAATTACTATTTTCGTGTTCAATATATATTAAAACATATTATTCGTATTTTAAATCACTTTATTCATTTTTATAAATGTGTGTGTACCCTCTTATGTCATTTTATTCACTAATATGCGTTTTATAACACTCTGGACACAAATGATATCCTTTGCACGAACACACATATCTGCTATTACATTATTTGCAGCCGACACATTACGCACTTACTTTTGTATATACATGATAGTGTTTATATGCTTCTATTACTGGTTCTTTAATTGGGCTTACTGGTTGGTTACAACCTTCAATTTTTCGTGGTGTAGCTTTAATTTCATATTTTGTTAGATTTATTTTCATTTAATCAATTATGCTTTCAATATAATCCGTTATTTTAATTTCTTTATATTCTGGATGCAATAATTTCATCAAAGAAAACCCATTAACTAATATTACTTACATAAAATAAATAAACATCCTTGTGGTCCAACGAGTACATCGTCCTGGAAACTTAATATTTTTTGTAAGTTGGTCTACGTAATCAACTCCTTTATAATTATTATTGTAGTAACGAACTATTTCAGGTTGTTCTCTGGAATACCACGAGAACTTACAAATTCTTACATTTAACAGGGTTATTTCACAAATTTTGATTTTGTATATATCATGGTTAAAGTTTTCTACTTTTTGCATTACCAGGTTTATTTTAGCTCAAAACTTCTTCTTCATGATCATTAAATATTTTATTTAGTTCTTCTAGATCATCTTCGTCATATTCATAGTCAGAATTTTCAGATTCTTCTTCATCAGATTCTATACCGTCTAAATTTGTCGATTTCTTCTAAATTATCGATTTCTTCTTCAGGTTAATCTAATAACAATTTAATATGACCATAACAGACATTAGAATGTATTTCCTCCCATTCTCTGCAAGACATTCCAACTTCATCAGCTATAAACTAATTGCGTATTTTAGTGTTCTTAGACCAATTATCTTTGACAGATCCTCGCTCTTTACCTGATATCATCATTGTAAATAGTATCATTAAGTATTTATCGAATTCTGATTTAGTTAATCTAGAATGCCCTCCATATTTCTACATTTTTCTTACTTCTGTCAAAGTTTTAATGTTATTATAGAATTATGGAGTAAATAATTATGTATGGGTTTCATAGATGCTTTCATTCATTGTTGGCATTATTTTTGTTAGGTGCGAAGTGGAAATACTGACAAGCTTAACATTATTTCGTTTCAACAAAATTAATAACATAAAATAAACCTCTCAACTCAATTAATCTTCGACCGCATACTTACTAAAACAGTTGTTCAATTAAATATAATTTTACTAAAGTATTCGCGACCAAGACTAAATAAACTTAAATATATTTTTCCAATAATTTCAGCAGTCCTTTCGGTCTAGATCCCAAAGCAATTACTGTTTTAAATAAATGAATTATTAAAAATTAAATCAAACCGCAAATTACGTTTATATATACTGATCATCCTATCTTTCAGATCTTTTCTCTTTTTCTTTCTAACCTAAAAGATCAATAACTCGTAAACTCTAATCCTCACATAATCTCTGTTAACCCTTCCGAATAATAATAATTTCTTGATACCTTTACTTACTGTTGTCCTTCTCATCATATTTTTTTAAATTAAAGTAACTAGAAAACAGCTAGATTAATTTAAATGTTGTGTGAAGAAACAGAGATGGGCCTGTGTATAATTATAATTAAGACACCTTGTTATGGCTTCTAACTTTTCAAGTTCGGAGTGGAATTAGAATTAAAATATATTTTATTTTCTGCAAAAAGAATTACTTGTTACTTTCGCTTCAATTTCTGTAAAGATAATTAATTTAAGCTCTGATTTAAGCTTTGAGCTCGGATTCGTTTACATTCTAGGCAAACCAATTGGTTTTAAAAAGCTATTTTGAAAATGTTATAAACATTAGAATACCTCTGGTGTTTACTTCTCTATTTCACCTCCAAAAACACATTCCAAATCAGAGAAAACGAGACCTTGAGGCAGTTTCTGCGAGATTACAGCTCCGGGCATAACTCTAGTAGCAGCTTGCGGTTTCTAATAGATAAAACTAGCATCTAGGTGAAGAACTTCTTCAATATGGGCCAAGCGGATCACAAACAGCGAACCGCAGTCTTAGCTAAGCGAGCTGAAAGACCTGCTTGACAGCTTCCAGCAAGACCAGATTCCGAACAACATCGTGAACTACTCGTGCAGAATATGATCTAAATGACCAAAAAACACCGAAACCAAAAGACGAAACCAAAAGACGTCTTACTAATCTATGACTATGACTAAATGATGATTAAGTCACTTAATATTAGTTATTTTGGTCATTTATTAAATCTATTCTTCAAATAGAACCACATCACTACAAAAGTGACCCCAAAAGTTTCCAAAACATCGAGTAAAGGTGTTCTTCGCGTCGCAACTGCGGCTTTTCTCGCGTTTCCCGAACCATAAAAAACCAGTAGCTCCAGAAGTGCCTTCCATTCAGAAGTTCGTATCTAAGAAGCCGGGGCTGAATGAGCCGAAAGAAGAATCAATGTTCGACGAGTGAATTTTATATCAAATAGAATATCGCTCTGAACAAGAATAATTTTGGAACTAATTAATTTAAATACATTTTACATTTAAAAGAAATATTAAAAATACCATACGATAAAGCAAAATCTGATTTAAATAGGGATGGTTTTTATACTAAATGTTTTTTATACTAAATTGTAGTATAAATTTCAAAAGTCGTATAAGTATAGATGTAGTATACATTTTAGTATAAAGTTGTAAAAGTAGTATAAATTTTGTTATTTTTCATATACCTGGCAGAAATTCAAAGTCATCTTCTTCGGTAATTTTGTTGCTATTATAGATTTTAACGTAACATAACCATATATAAGTAACTACTGACATTCTATATCTTAGAATTCTATATCTTAGATTACATGTTGTTCTTTTTAAATAAGAAAATAAGCGTTCAACGTTAGCTTCAGAGACAACCAAGCACTGGAAAATCTTCAAAAAGTAAAGTATACCTCAATATGTCTTATTTCATAGAAGGTTAACAACTCTTAATCATTTAAAAAGGCATTAGTCTCCTTTTTGTGATGAATAATTGAGAGAGAATTAATTCTTAATCCAAGTAAATCGTTTAATGCAGCCACCTACTTCTTTAATAGTCATCAACTTAATTTAAATCATTTAAATATACAATTAATGTAAAAATAATCTAGATCACCCTTCTAAAAATATCTATTTAAATTTATAGTAATAACTAATAAATATGTAATATTATTAATATTACTTATTTAAAGAGATATATGTTTACCTTATATATGATATGATATAAAATAGTCGCCTGATATTAAAAAGATGTTAAATCACATTGTAAATATAGCTGTTGCATAAATGAGGAAGCAGAATTACTAAGATTGGAAACAAAGATAAAACCATTTTAATTAACTGGAATATTATTAACCACAAGAATTATTAAAATATATATTATTTTTACTTGGCTATAGTAAAATAACTAGTATATATTTACTTATTGCGTTTAGATGTATTGTTGGATGGTTGCTGTTGAGTGAGTCATGTTATTATTATACAAGTTTTCTAGACCTATAGAACTTTTCATATGTAACTCACTATCAGTTTTATTAAATATTAAATTCATCAACGGCCACGTTGTAATCTACAATCAAAATTTGTAAAACGACCTTTGATAAACTTGGGCGGTTTTCAATATAACAAACAGTTCGTAACTAATCATGAAAATGATCTGATATCCTTTGTGGCTAGTTAGTGTAATTTTGATGTAAATATATTGATAGAAATAAATTCAGTAGACTATTTTTACTAGTTTGATGTTTTATTGCATCATTTAACTAGTAAGGTAAAGTTTAGTAGATTTAATTGCTTATTCCTAATTTAACCATTTGATACTCGAATTAATGATATTTATAATAAATATCAATATAAACTTATAAATTTGAATCGTTAAATAAGTAGAATCATAATTAAAATAATCACACATGCAGCTATTTAGAAACTATTTAGAAAATTGTAGTATGATAAAATTGTGGTATGATAAAATTAATGCTATTATCTCAAAAACAATGCAGAGAATTTTACTGGCTAGACTTTGTTATAAAACATATTTATTGAATAAATAGTTGTTTCTTTAGTAAGAGAAGTAGAAAATCCTAAGATAATCCAGTGCTGTAAATCCAGTTACAGTTTTGT
Source organism: Hexamita inflata (assembly GCA_963988835.1). NCBI lineage: Eukaryota > Fornicata > Diplomonadida > Hexamitidae > Hexamita > Hexamita inflata. The sequence goes on along the minus strand of CAXDID010000856.1, from coordinate 107,678 downwards.
AGCTATAAGCGAAATATTGTCTCTTGCACACTTAAATAAAATAACCAAAATTACTACAATTTTACAGTTATTAACATTATTTGTATCTAACCTACCAAACTTCTTAAAACTCAACAAAGTTGTTTTCTCAACAAAGTTTTGATAATATTCTCAAATATGCCAGAAAGTCACATGGACATCTATATAACTGACTTATATTCTCAAAATGACAATAAAATAGTTGAAAACATTGATCATAACAACTTCTTTTTCTGACAAAAAACATTAATTTCTAATTTAATTTTCGTATATATTTTACACATATATAGAACCCAAAATGTTCAATTCATTGCTATTTCTTTGTATCAATATTTCATTCGATTCGCACAGAAGTTGTACGAAACCATTATAAATATCATTAACGATTTTAATTTTGACTAAGACATTCATTTAAAAACTTTAACTATTGTATAGCTATAAGAAATGATATTTGAGATGTATATTTGGAGTGATATAATGATATTGACTATTACAGCTTATAAAATATGTTTAGTCTGAAGTATAATTTAAAACAAGTACACTACTGTACTTTACTGTTTACATTTTGAAAATACTATTTAGAACGACTGCGGTCTTAGCAATCAAAAGTGTGTTAAAGGTAAAATGAGAATCGAATTAATCCAAACACAATGGTTACAATCTGTTACAAAATATGTTATTCTATACTCATAAAGCATGCAAACGAACTGTTTAATAAAAAACGAATAGGAAGTACCAAATCAAATGTTTAATATTTGTGATTTCTGATTCCAAATAAACAATACTTTACTAGAATAGTATTCCACATAAATTACGAGTATGCATACAAAATAAACTATGAATCCGGTATATTATACTTTGAATATAACAGTAAATGCTATGTCAGAATAACATTCTAATGGCGAAATAAGATTAAATCTGAACAAATCTTAGTTAATTCTCATTTTAAATAAACATGTCTATTCTCATCATCGACTATTCCACAAGAATATTCAGAATGTCCATTTATAAAACAGAATCAAATTATTCCTGAGTATGAATAAGTTATCAAGCTGAAATCTTTGTTCCGTAATCTGGTTCCAGAACGCACAAAGATTGTATTTCCACGCCAGAATGTCATACACCAAGTGGGACCAGACAGACGAGTTCAAGCTGAAGGCCGCCGTAGATAAATATGGGAACGACTGGAACGCGATCCACAGGCACGTGTTCCCGGAGCGAGGCGCGGCCTGCCTGAAGAACAAGTACTACTCGCGGATCCACCAGAACAAGGCGTTCGACGCTCCGGCGAAGGCGGCTTGCAATACTTCTTCAGAGAACGCCGGAGAGACGCTGAACCAGAGCGAGCTGGAGCTCTTGATGAAGGTCCGGGACTTCATGTTGAGTTAGAGGCTCGAGTGAAAGTGATTATCCGTTTGTTATCTATATATATTTTCAAAGTAATTGGATTTTTGACTAGAGACAGGAGATTACTTAAAAGATTATCTTTACAATGTGATATAGTTTCTACAGAAAAGAACTGCTCCTATTGTATTATCGGATTCAAATCTAATCATAACCGCAATTTAAAGCAGTTCTTACCGAATTGAAACAGTTTACATCAAACATTGATTTGTGTTGAATAGACGAGAGTTGAGACTACAAAATCCAGCGAGCAAGAAAATCGCGAAATTGATATTTGTAATGCACGGCCAGATAGAAAATTGATCATGATTAAAGTTATTCTATTAATTCAAATAGTCGTGGAGATATTGCAATTTCGTTAGGATGAGAGATTACTGAAAAGATTATTTTAATAGTATTAGCTCAATTGGAGCCAGAAAGCTAAAATTAAACTGTAGCAAATACTTTATCTAAATCAAATCACAGCAGTTAGTTAAGTTTTACGAGAACAAAAACTATTTAAGCCGAATCAACAAAATGAAATAGAAGGTAATCGAAGGTAAAATATGGCCAATTAATTAAAACTAGATGATTGAGATCAAGATATCGTTAGAGTGGCTGTGATACTATATTGAGAAACACAATAATTTTACATACATTGAAAATATTATAATATATAGCATTAATAATAATATAATCATTATAATCATGAACGAGTCAGAATAGTAACAATAAGGCATTCATTACAAACGACATTTTCATTTCATTTAGAATATAAAAATTGAGATAAAAAGATAAAAATACGCGAATTCACTTCAGTCCGACTCGGTCAGCTGCAGCAGTTTTTCCAGCTGCCTCGTGAACTGGGCGCTTTCGATGCAGGAGCTCAGGGACTCGGCTTCCTTCTCCCGGGGCTTCTGCGGGGTCTAATGCTACCTGACTGCCTTCGAGTACACGGTTTCGAAGAACATCTTCACCGCGCTCGCCGGTTTGTTGAGCACGTAGGCCAGCTCGAACCAGACGTAGCTCTCCCGGTTCAGCTCCAGAAAGCGCACGACCTGGGAGTGCACTGCACACGGGTCTTTGCAGCTGATGTTCAATAGCCTCGCGGCCGCATTGGTGAAGGAGTTCACTTGCATTTCTGAAGTGGGTATGCATTATTGAATAACACATCATTTCACAACTTAATTTCAAAGAATGATTCTGCAGTGATTCTGTATCTAATAATAAGAATCACACATACATTTAGTGTACATTCGTGCAATAATTATGTCATTTGAAAATTACTGTGAAAGAATAATAGTAATATTTGAAAACATTAATATTAATATATTTTCAAAAACGCAATATTGATTTTGAATCTAATATATTTCAAACCAAGCTACATACTATCAACTTAATAATTAATTGATTGTATACATATACTTTGCAATAATGTATCTAAATAGATTGATTTAATACGTTTTAACAATCTTACACTTACTTACACTTACTTTCACACCGTAAATAAATGACATATATATATACTAGTCATTCATTTTCTCTGATCTCACTTTCTTTTCATTTTTTAAACCAAAATCAATACAGAAGACTGAGTATAAACATGTATAAACGAAAGTTAAGTGGGATACAAAAATTGCATCAAAATAGGTTGCATAGTGGAAGAAATTAAAAATCTGTACTACTAGTGCGTATTGGTGTATATTTCTAATATAATTGCCATACTTGATTTTTGTTGATAATTCATGAACAAGTCTGAACTGGAGGCGAATAATATTGATTATGTTCGGTGAGTTGATTCCTTATTTGTTCATTTATATTTATAAATCATAAATTTCGAAATAGATAGACTACATTAAATTTCTTGTAAGGGAGGTGCTATTTCGCTTATAAAATAATAAGGTGGTAGATAGTATATGGGAGTTTCGTCAAATAAAACCTTATTGTATATATAACGAGGGATGAAAAGAAAATAGAAAGTAGCCATGTCTTTAAAACGCGTCTTTTTCCTGATCTTTCTTTCATCAAGTTAAAATGAAATCTTATTTACTCATTATCTGATTATTTGCGAGTAAAATCAAAATCAAAACCTCAATCATTTTCCACTAGATATTTGGTGACTCATGGAAAAAGTGGAGATATATTGAAGTTGGTCATTTCATTTTTACTTTCAAAATATATAATGTTTATCATTGTGTTTATCTATGAATATTTATATTAAGTTTACAATTATCTAGAAACTCATATAACTATATTGTGCATATATGAATCCCACCTCTAATAAACATAAACATTAAGAAGCGTTAGAAGAATTTTATTCATCGAAAACAATAGAATGAGGTGTTTTTATTACCGATATCGTTGATATTTTCAAATTATGGACGAAATGTAAAATTTTGGTGTAATTTTGTTATAAATTGATGGAATAATGTTTAATCATATAAATTATATATTGAATAAATGCCGCTATACTATATTGGAAGGTTATTAAATTTTTAGTTGTTTATAAGTCTATAGAGTTTATAAAGCTTCAAAAACACAGCATTTTTTATATATATCATTTTTTGATTATTTTTGAGTTTTGTGATTTTATATTTAACAGATTACTAATATTGAGACAAAAGTGTACTCAACTCCACTCCACAAAATAAACCGTTAAAATTTTCACTTTTACATTTTTATTAACCATGAACTGCTTCGATTTAGACGGCAAGAAGGCAACGCAATCTGTAGACAATGATAATAAAACTAGACCATTTTGAACAAGGTGTGGTCACGATTTAATATAAGAATTATTACTTCAAAAGTCGTCACAAATACAAAATTCGATTCAATTGTAGTTACGCATTGTAGTAACTCAAACAGTAGCTGTAATAATAGAATAACATACCAGACGACAGAAACTAGTTGTATTAAAAGGACCAGTTTTACACGAAATTTCAATACAAGTTATAAACTGATTTGAAACATTGACTAATATTGATTGAGGACCAATTACAGTTCAGAGCTTTTGCTTCACTGGAGATGGTTAATCTATAAATTGAATTAAACTGAACTCTTATTTCTATTGCAATTTAATACTAACCTACATTTAAATAATATAGCTTAAGATGTTCTGATTATTCTATTATAAGAGCTATTATAGTGATTTTACAGTTATTGAAGAAATTCTTTGGCTTGTTGTGGTGTTGAGAAAAGAATTAAACAATAATTAAACCTTAAATAAGATAAATACTAGTATATATTTCAGATGTAATAGTTTATCAACATCAGAACATATAAATACCAAAACTAGCTAACATAAACACATGCAGCTTAAAAGCTACACTGGATACCAAGTTTATTATCATCTTCTGAATTTCTTAAATAATAGTAAATTAATTATTTATTAAATAATTTATTTTTGTTACTGTGGGTTTCAAAATCAAAAAGAATTAATTTTGGAGCTCATTTGGAGTGAAATAAATTTGTAAATATATATTACAATATACTATGGTAACTTCAACCGTACAGTTTATTTCAGTTCATTTCTGTTAAATCAGTTCAATTATCTAAAGAAGAACTCGTCCGAACTTGACAATTTTTTACTAAATATAAATTTCGATTTTTTAATACTCATCAAACTTAGCTAAAGTCTCGTTGTTCGCACAACATATAACAAAGTGAACTTACATTATTCAATTCTACAGCGGTCTTGATTGAGTTCTTATTGCGGTTTAATTAATCAAAGTTAATTTCATAATTAATAATTGTCAAGTTCGGACGAGTTCTTCTTTAGATAATTGAACTGATTTAACAGATAAATACAGAGGTAGTAAGTAGTATTCCATGAATTTTTGAGCACCAGATTTTTTCTGATTTTGGGCTGTTTTGGCCTAAAATCGTCATTTTTTGCTTCTATAATTCGAGCAAGAAACTGAGTTGAAATAAACTGTACGGTTGAAGTTACCATAGTATATTGTAATATATATTTACAAATTTATTTCACTCCAAATGAGCTCCAAAATTAATTCTTTTTGATTTTGAAACCCACAGTATCACATATCAAATTAAAATAAATATTCGTAGGCTCTATTGTAATGCGTGACTAAATTATGAATCTAAAATTCATCCAACGTTTAGTACTCAAAGTGGCTTCTAAAATATTTCAATAATATCATATAAGATGACAAAAGTTGGAAACAGATACATCCTCAAGAGTTCTATTACATCTATAAAAATTCACCCCTAAATTCCAAAAAAAATGTTTAAAAATATTACTGTATTAAAAAATCAAAAATCCTTTCAGCACCCAGGTACTCCCGCGAAACTCAGCCCATTCGAACTCCCCGCGAAGCAAATCCCGTTTGAGTAAAACGAATTTGTTCCTGCGAACCGGATCATTGTCATTTAACACCCTGACCGATAACCGCTCCAAGCTTCGTTCCAGTTAAAAGGAGTTCAGAGCGAACTGAATCTAAAGTTACTTATTGAGTTTGAGTTGGGGTAAGTCCTGGTGCTCCGGCTTCACCCAGCATTCCACCACAAGCAAACGCTTTTAATGTTCCTTTAGATAGTGAGTTGGTAATAAGTACTATTCCACCTTGGAGAAGGCCGAGGAATCCGCCAGCAGAACGCGTTGTTAATATGTTAAGTGTGGTGTTGGTGTTATCAATCTGTAAAGTGGGCACTAAATGCAGGTGGCCAACGATCCCGCCAGAAACGCAATACCAGCTCTTAAGAATGTTATCAGCCTGGTTATTACCCTCAACTTGAAGCTACACGGAGCAATTCTGCACACGTAACAGATACTTTCCCTGAATCATACCAACAAGTCCGCCAGATTTGAAAACTGTTGAAGCCGAAGCTGAATCCAATTTGAGAACTATATTTATAGAGCAGTTCTGAATGAAAGTGTTTTAATTCATCAAACCTGTTAATGTGCCAATAAAAACCTAACTAGAGGATTTGGACTATTTAACTGTTAACTCACCTTTAACCAACACGTTAGAAAACACTGATGTCAAAGAAAACAAACCAATAGCAGTTGATTAAGAAACAGGAACAGTGGTCTCAAAATTTATTATTGAATTGGAAGTTACAAGCGAATCAGAAGACAGAGAACATAGAGAAATTTAGTCAAATAGGTTTCCAGCTAAATCACTGGACACAGTTATGTAACCATTACAAGTTATTTACGTAAATTATATTTCTTTTTAAACCACACACTTTTATGAAGTGTAGTCTAAAACTAACCCTGAAATACATGCTGAACAGAAAGTTACATTCGAAGTCGAACTTACAAAATAATATATGTTACCAACCTAATTCACATTTGGATCACGCTTAATTACCTATTTACAAGTTTATTAAAACAAAAGGTAGTTAATATTACACATGATGTACATTTTAACATCAGATTGTACGTAATAAATACCAACGTTGTCTTTAATTAGCTATCTACACAGATTTTCTACATTAACCATATTATACTTACAAGCCATGAAAGATTACATGATTTGTAACATTTTAAATTTTGGAGTGATTTGGTTAATTTAAAGAAAAAATAGCATCTCTGTGGTTCATTTAGAATATTTTTGTTTAAATACAGTTTGATTATTTAAACAATGAATTCTAACAATTATTTGTCTAAATCTTTCAACAAAAACAGATTATAATTATTATTCATTACTTAAGTTCAATAATTATATCTATTAGCTACTATGTTCCTTGAAAACTATAAAGGTTTATTGGATGTTTATTTGGGGTGATATAGTTTTATTTACATTGATAGCTAATAAAATATGTTTAGCCTGAAGTATAATTTAAAACAAGTACACTACTGTACTTTACTGTTTACATTTTGAAAATACTATTTAGAACGACTGCGGTCTTAGCAATCAAAAGTGTGTTAAAGGTAAAATGATAATCGAATCACCAAACACAATGGCTACAATCTGTTACAAAACATGTTTGCCTTTACTCATAATTCAAGCGAATGAACTGTATAATGGAAAAATATGAAGTATTAAATCAAATGTTTAATATTTGTGATTTTTAATTCCATATTAAATAAACAGTATTTGACTATAATGGTATCCGCGGTTGATTTAATAATATCCCACATAAAATACAAATCTGCATACAAAATAAACTATGATAAACTATGAATCCGGTATATTATATTTTGAATATAACTGTAAATATTGTGTAAGAACGATCATTAAAACGCATTCGTGAAAGAAGATTAAATCAGAATTTATCCACATATTTTAAATATGTATGTGCTAATATACATAATATACATCGACAGCAATTCCAAACCAATATTTTCAAATGTGCATTTCTAAAACAGAATCAAATTATTCTTTGAGTATGAATAAAGTCATTGAGCGTAAACTTTAATTTGCAACCATGGATCCCGCACAAAGATTATATTTCCACGCCAGAATGTCATACACCAAGTGGGACCAGGCAGACGAGTTCAAGCTGAAGGCCGCCGTAGATAAATATGGGAACGACTGGAACGCGATCCACAGGCACGTGTTCCCGGAGCGAGGCGCGGCCTGCCTGAAGAACAAGTACTACTCGCGGATCCACCAGAACAAGGCGTTCGACGCTCCGGCGAAGGCGGCGTAGAACAACACTTCGGAGAACGCCGGAGAGACGCTGAGCCAGAGCGAGCTGGAGCTGTTGATGAAGGTCCGGGACTTCATGTTGAGTTAGAGGCTCGAGTGAAAGTGATTATCCATTTATGATTATCATTTTTGATTATTTTCAAAGTTATTTCTTTTTGACTAGAGACCGGAGATTACTTAAAAGATTACTTTGATAATTATCTACTATTTTCTACGGAAGCATGACTGGAACTAGAAAGTTTCAAGTAAACTGCACTAATTGCATTATCGGATTCGAATCTAATATTAATAGCTCAATTTGAAGTAATATATCTAGATTTTGAACTATATGAAACCAAACTCTTAATTTGATGTTTAGCTATAGAGAGTAGAGATTTCTTATACTCCAGTGAGTAGGAATACAACCAATTAATATTCAGCCAGATAGCTCGAGTGAAAGAGACCACCGATTCTAAATATTCTTTCATTTTAGTTAAGCCACGAAGATATTAGAATTATATATTTAATTTTTTGTTGATTATTCTCTATTTAATCCTAAACATAATAGAATTTAGTTTAGATTAGAGATTACTTTGAGGATTATATTTACAACAATCTTCAGAGGCTTAATTAAGATATTATACAGAACTACGCAGAAGACCACGCAAACATGAAGATCACGAAGATATAATCCAACTTGATGATTATTGTGTAGTCCTTCTACAAGAGAAATCTCATATCTAAAGATCATTGCGGAATATTCTAGTAAATAATTAAATCTCTGAAGAAAATCGAGAACATTGAAGATATCTTGAAACAGAGAGAATAAAACCTACCTGCCCAGTAGGAACAGCCCAAGAGAAGCTAAAGCGCGAAACCCAATAAAGGCACAGAAGAATCGAGCATTGACTCGTTCTTCTGAAGGCGCTTCTTCTAGATGAAGGAGCATACCTTTGATGCCCTCAAAGGTTTAGAACACGATACTGATCCAGTATAAACGAAAGTTAAGTGAGTGGGATATATTTACAACAATCTTCAAAGGCTTAATTACAAGTCGTAATCCAGAAATGATTGAATTAAACTGTATTATCAAAATCAAATCATACCAGCTGTACAATTACAAGTTGATCGCACAACTAATCATATAATCAACAACTCACTATAAGTTTAGTTAGATATTACTGGAGGAGATATCGTTGGAACGCCGCTAAACTGAACACATCGAAACTGTATTATCGGAAACGAATACGTTAAATAAGGTTAGATTATGTTATCAAAAGATTATTATCGCTGGTAGTTCCAAGATTCATAGTTATAAAGATAATATCCGATAACTGCCTATCTCTATAATATAATTGATATATAATTTATGAATTTAACTCTGATGAGATTATTAAGACTGATTAATCTTTGAAGATAACTAGTATTTGTAACTTCCGAATACAATATATTTAACAAATCAAAGAATATTCTATTTTCTTCAGAAGCTTAATTCCAATTCGTTGCTTTATAATAATAATATTTAAACTGAAAATATAAAATATAAAATAAAAGAGAAAAGAATACAGGCTCGGACTCACCGTTGACAATTGAAGGCTTGAATCATGAGCGAGTGAGAATTACAGATAGAATACTCACAAATAGAACATATTAGCTTTATATTATTAAATAGTAATATCAAGATAATAATAAGGGCTGGTATACAAATTCACTTCAGTCCGACTCGGTCAGCTGCAGCAGTTTTTCCAGCTGCCTCGTGAACTACACGCTTTCGATGCAGGAGCTCAGGGACTCGGCTTCCTTCTCCCGGGGCTGCTGCGGGGTCTGGTGCTACCTGACCGCCTTCGAGTACACGGTTTCGAAGAACATCTTCACCGCGCTCGCCGGTTTGTTGAGCACGTAGGCCAGCTCGAACCAGACGTAGCTCTCTCGGTTCAGCTCCAGGAAGCGCACGACCTGGGAGTGCATTGCACATGAGTCTTTGCAGCTGATGTTCAAGAGCCTCGCGGCCGCCTTGGTGAAGGAGTTCACTTGCATTTCTGAAGTGGGGTATTATTTATATATTCTTCGATGATATGCGCTTAGTAATGTGTATCTAATGGATTTTAAGAATCGTCACACTATTAGTATTTTTGAAAACGCAATAATATAAAAACGCAATATTATATATTTTACTATTGTATTTATATTCAAATATAATATTAACCTAATGATCGTGTTTTATAATGAAAATGTACGTTGAAGTTTTAAAACTTGCTCAATAACACTTTATTTGTTTATCTGTAGTTAATAATGTATAATTAATTGAATTAATAATGTAATTAATTTGTTATATTTTTTATCTCTTCACAAACTTGTTTATAAAAATATCTTTACATCCATTAATAATATCAACAGATTAAAAAATACAAGCTAAATATAAAAGTTTAATCACATTATCAGCAACCAGTGGTTCCGCTAAAAGTCAAGCCGTTAGCGTTTCCAGTAATGCATACTCCATTAGTATCGTATGAATTATAACCCACGAATTAAATCACCGTTTTCTTACATCCCTAGCCGATGATTACTCCGTTAAGCCTTCCAGACATCTACATCTCGCTTTTCACCGAATCAAGAGTTACTTATTATGTTTGAGTTGGAGTCAGTCCTGGAGCGCCAGCTTCACCTAACATTCCTCCGCATGAATAAGCTTTAGCTGTTCCTTTGCTAATTGAATGGGTTATTATAACAACACCTCCCTATAATATTCCCAAAAATCCTCCAGCCGCTCTTGTAGTTTGCATATTCAAAGTTGTGTTGGTGTTGTCAATCTATAAAGTTGGAACCAGATGTAAATGTCCAACGATTCCTCCACTTACTGAGTACCAACTCTTGCCGGTGTTATCGGCCTGATTCATAATATCAACAGTAACGCTAATGGTGCAATTCTAAACAAGTAATAAATACTATCCCTGAATCATCCCAACAATACCTCCAGATTTGAACACGCTCTGTTACCCCTCCAGCTTGAACCTGATGTTAACGGTGCAGTTCTGAACGTTCAGATTCGTGTTCATGAGCCCAACCAGTGAGCCAATGAAAACTTGGCTCTAACTCTTTGACTGTTTAACGGTCAGAATCCCGTTCACGACCACATTCGAAAAAGTTGTTATCTGAGAAAACAAACCAATGGCCGTTGAAGCCGAAACCTAAACGGTGGTCTCAAAGGAAATTATCGAATTCGAGGCGAACGAAGGGTCCGAGGAAAGAGAACAGAGAGAGATCTGGTCCAATAAGGTGCCAGCGAGGTCACTAGCAACAGTTACGTACCCGAAACAGGTAATTTACGTGAAATCAATCACCTTCTGAAGAACACACTGCTGAGAAGCATAATCAATCACATACTTAGAAATACAAGCCTAACATTGAAGAAGAGGAGCAGAAATGGCGGAATACCTTGAAACATCTCTTTAAATATTGGGCAAAGAGTTTAAACGCAAACAAGCCGATTACTACAACGTATAACCAGCACTGCACATAATGTACTTTTTAACAGTGGAAATGTTGTAATACACACCAGAGGCGTCTTTATACAACTATCTACAGGTTCCGGACACATTTATGTTATTCACAGCGCAGTTATTAAGCTGAACTATATTTAGAAACATCATCTAAGAGGAGTGGAGTATTAATAGAATTGGTACTAAAAATGCAATAATTAGGCATACAAGACAGTAATATTTTATAACTTTTTTTGGAATTCATGAGTGAAATTTTATAAATATTATGCGTTCACTACCTCTCGAAATATTAAAGTAAAATATTCTCACAATACAGCTTTCATTTCATTTATCACATTTAGTTCATTTTTAATCATAATTCAATTTTCATTATTGTTATATTCAATCCATTGTTGTAATTATTTGTTCATCTACGCAGTATACAATACCTCTCACGTTATTGCATTGAACGAGATATTACAATAGATACTTACGAAAAAATCAAAATTGAATTTTTGTATGTTCATAAATGTTTACTTTTAGCAACCTAAATAATCATGGGCATTTTCCGGCAATTCAAAAATATTTTCATAATTCGTTTGAAACGTAAAAAGATCACATTAATAAATATTTCCATTACAACGATTTTTCCAATTATCAACATTTTCGTAAACTAGTAAGTTTTGATAGTTGTGATATTTTTGTAATAATATCATAGAATCTTCTTCAAACGATGCGTACATAGATTGCAACATAAGATCCCTCGCACTTTTTGTATTGCTAACTTATTCAGTTTTTGCTTTAAATTTAGTTTAATATGAAACGATATATTAATGTTCGATAGAACTAAATTACTATATTAGTTATTAATACCAATATGTAAAACGAATACTATGATAATATATTTAATTATTACTACAATTTGATTTCAGTCGAATTATATGTTTATACTAATTAAACTGGAATCAGGTTGAAATCTGAATAGAGTTAACATTATTAGGTATATAATAGTTTGAAAGCACTATATCAAGAGAATGTATAATTTGCTAAAGTTACATGATTTGTTAAAAATGAAAGTTTTTAAATTGATTATTAAGTGTATTAATACCGCCAAGCGTGCATATTATATTATATATTCTATTGAATACTTTGAACTAAAAATACTGGACATATTATATAGGGTTCAAGCTTTCTATTACAATTAGTAGTTGAATTTCTATTACAACTCTAAGTCGCAGAATTGAAAGTTTTAGTTTCATTAATTTACTACTTTCTACACTTAACTAATTATATTAATCGCAAAATCAAATATTATATTTTGCTCCTTGTATTCTAATACGAAATAAATATGTATAATAAAAAGAAGTGGTAACAAACTTTTGAAGAAACTTTTAAACTCTTTTGATACAAACTAACATATAATGCTTATTAAAGTTAGTATATTGCCTCAGCAATGTTTAAAATATTTGTTTGCTGTTGCAAATTAATGATTTTGATGTTAATTATATAGAATTAGTAGACATCACTGAATGTTATTATTACATTTTAAATTTGTATCTCGATAATTAGATCTATTTATTCACAATATAAGTTATTGGAAACATAATTCAGAATATTGTCTAACTTGAACCAAGCTCTCAGCGCTCGAAACTATTACAACCAATTATTTTAATAATTCAACCAAGTCATTTAAGCTCTAATAACTAAATTTAAAGACGTTAACATTTGTTTCTGAAAAATGAAAATTCGTTATTTTCAAAAGTTCTTTGTTCTTCAAATTAAATTATATAAATTGAATTCTAGCATCTCAACAGTTGCTATATTGTTAAAGTACTGCAATTTTTTGTGAATTGCCGGAAAACACAAATCAATTTTTAATATCTAACTGAACCCAATTTCTTGTAGCAATTAGAACAAGAAAATTTAAACCAGACAGAACAATAGATGGGTTTCCGCCATCGTTTAGGAAAGGCTATAAACAAGCTTTTGGTTGGTTAAGTTTCATTGAGTATTAGTAGTTCTCTACTAAAAACTCTATTTTACCAGATGACTCTTTACAAATTAAAGACAAAACGAAACTGATGCCATTATGATTCATATGATCGATTTCATGGGGAATTTATCACTGGTTTGTGTACAATATCAATGAATCACTAGATATAGTTACGATTAATAATCATTTTTGATGCGGAAATTTTGGAGTGTGATACATAATTTAAATAAAATTTTACTTTATTATTTGCAGCCAAGGTAAAACAAATTCATTCAATTAATTGCTACCCGCCTACTAATCTCGGTCCCAACTCGATTACTGTCATACAAGCTATATTTAGCTGTTTAAATCGAATCATAACATTTTCCAAATAAATAATTTCTATTTTAAAATTACAAAAATTAGTTGTTATACTTATATAGAATGATATTTAATACAAAATACATAATGGATATCAATTGAATATGTTCATGAAAATTGTTTAGAGAAATTATTTATAGAACTAATATTATTGAGTGAAATAACAACAGCTCTTAAATAAATTACTATTTTTTATTGTCTCAATACACAGCCTAATATACAGTTAAACAAATAGTTACAGGTGAAATACATAATATTCATTATATTTATAACTAATAATATAACAATTAATTGCTATCATTTTAACTACATAACCTCATTCAGAAGGGTCGTCTTTAGATTTAGTGATTATCCGTTTGTTATTAATATATATTTTCAAAGTAATTGGATTTTTGACTAGAGACCGGAGATTACTTAAAAGATTATCTTTACAATGTGATATAATTTCTACAGAAGTAGGAAGGAATTGCTCCTATTGTATTATCGGATTCAAATCTAATCACAACCGCAATTTAAAGCAGTTCTTCGAATTGAAACAGTTTACATCAAACATTGATTTGTGTTGAATAGACGAGAGTTGAGACTACAAAATCCAGCGAGCAAGAAAATCGCGAAATTGATATTCGTAATGCACGGCCGAGATAGAAAATTGATCATGATTAAAGTTATTCTATTAATTCAAATAAGTCGTGGAGATATTGCAATTTCGTTAGGATAAGAGATTACTGAAAAGATTATTTTAATAGTATTAGCTTAATTGGAGCCAGAAAGCTTGAATTAAACTATAGCAAATACATTATCTAAATTAAATCACAGTAGTTAGTTAAATTTTACGAGAACAAATACTATTTAAGCCGAATCAACAAAATGAAATAGAAGGTAATCGAAGGTAAAATATGGCCAATTAATTAAAACTAGATGATTGAGATCAAGATATCGTTAGAGTGGCTGTGATACTATATTGAGAAACACAATAATTTTACATACATTGAAAATATTATAATATATAGTATTAATAATAATATAATCATTATATCCATGAACGAGTCAGAATAGTAACAATAAGGCATTCATTACAAACGACATTTTCATTTCATTTAGAATATAAAAATTGAGATAAAAAGATAACAATACGCGAATTCACTTCAGTCCGACTCGGTCAGCTGCAGCAGTTTTTCCAGCTGCCTCGTGAACTGGGCGCTTTCGATGCAGGAGCTCAGGGACTCGGCTTCCTTCTCCCGGGGCTGCTGCGGGGTCTGGTGCTACCTAACCGCCTTCGAGTACACGGTTTCGAAGAACATCTTCACCGCGCTCGCCGGTTTGTTGAGCACGTAGGCCAGCTCGAACCAGACGTAACTCTCTCGGTTCAGCTCCAGGAAACGCACGACCTGGGAGTACACTGTACATGGGTCTTTGCAGCTGATGTTCAAGAGCCTCGCGGCCGCCTTGGTGAAGGAGTTCACTTGCATTTCTGAAGTGGGTATCTAATATGTCAAAGAACTCAACGATATTACGAATATTACAAAAGTAGTGTAATTTAAGATTCAATCAAATTTAGTTGCAAACATACTATCTTCAATCGTATTATTACCAGAACGACGATATGGAGCTATTTAAGTGAAAACGCAATAACTCAAAGCGCAATATTTTAATGATTATCATACGTAATATTGAATTTACTTTTAATCACATAAATTTCTGAAGCTATATTATAACTTCTTATCTGTTATAGCAGCTATAACAGATATTAATCAAAAAAGCAAAGATGAAATTTATGGTTTCCACGATGATACATATTAAAATAACTAAGAGAAAGATAGATATTAAAATTATAAAAGTTTAATCACAGTCTCAACAACCAGTGGTTCCGCTAAAAGTGAGTCCGTTAGCGTTTCCAGTAATGCATACTCCGTTAGTTGCATAAGTATTAGTTCCAACGAATTGAATAACAGTCTTCTTGCATCCTTAACCAATAATTACTCCGTTGAGCGAGCCAGACATCTGCATCTCGCTTCTAACGGAATCAAGTGTAACTTATTACGTTTGAGTTGGAGTCAGTCCTGGAGCTCCAGCTTCACCTAGCATTCCTCCGCATGAATAAGCGTACGCAGTTCCTCTACTAATCGAGTTCGTAATTAAAACGATACCACCTTGAAGTATTCCCAAAAATCCTCCAGCCGCTCTGGTCGTCTACATATTCAAAGTTGTGTTCGTGTTGTCAATCTATAAAGTTGGAACCAGATGTAAATGTCCAACGATTCCTCCGCTCACTGAGTACCAGCTCTTACCTGTGTTATCTCCTTGCTTAGTTAAATCAACTTGAACTTTTACGGTACAGTTAAGCACTTAGAGAGTGAATTTACCTTGTATCATTCCAACTAAACCGCCAGATTTGAAAACAGTGGATGTAGAAGCAGAGTCCAGCTTAAGACGAATGTCTATTGTGCAGTTTTGAATAAAGGTATTTTGGTTCATAAGACCAGTGAGAGTTCCAATGAAAATTTGACTTTAAGATCTAGATTATTTGACCGTTAAAACGCCCTTAACTAAAATGTTTGAGAAAACAGTCGTAAGTGAGAAGAGACCAATAGCGGTTGACTGAGAAACTGGAACGGTAGTTTCAAAATTGATGATCGAATTGGAAGCTACTGAAGAATCAGAGGAAAGGGAACAGAGGGAAATCTGATCGAAGTTATTACCAGCAAGATCACTAGAAACTGTGATGTAGCCGTTACAAGTTATTTGAGTGAAGACTATTACCTTCTAAATAACGCACACCTAAGTGTTGTAGTCCAAAACATAACCAGGTTAGCAGTTAGTACAAATTTTCTTTGACTTGGTTATAGCTGAAAAAGTGGTAACCACACGATTCACATTCGTATCTTGCTTCTAAATCAGCAAACAGAGCTGTTTGGAGAGAACGTAGTTTTGGTAGCACATAACATATTTTTTAACGCTTGATAAATTATAGTACACACCAATAGCATCTTTATAAAGCTATTGGCATTTATTTGATACATTTACGTTATTTGGGGCACATGTGAAAAGTAGAGAAAGAGCTAATGAAATCATGTCTATGGAGTGATATGGGACACTTTAACACAGCTCACTACCACGTTTCCAAGCTGATTCCCACGTTTTATTTCATATCACGTTTAAATCGAATTACTATACACTACATATAAGTTGAACATAGAAATTTGAGCTTTTGAAACTGTATGAATGAGAATTCTCAGTTGAACCTTCGCACACTACACCAAGTTATAATTTGGACTTTGTAAAATTAAAATTTTTAACTATTTTAGTTCATATAGCAGTATTACGGAGTACATTATAATAATGGATACAGTCTAAACTATGAAATGATAACACCATCTGTATGTATATAGAAAAATTGTTGCAATTTTATATGAAAAGCATTGTAAATGAAAATAATATTTGTACTAATTATTTTAAATATGTGTATGTATATTATTTAATATTTGTTGATTTTCATATTACTTTCATTTTATAGTATCTAAATATCTAAATATACCGATATATTATAAGCGAATAATTTTGATACAAAATAACAGTGAATCACATCCATTTATAGGCCCATTCTTTACTGGTCATACTTCTGACCATTTCACCTTCACAATATGTATCTTTATGCTTTCTTCCTTCATGCTGTAATGCCACCAAATAAACATTATCTAAAATCTTCTCTAATGAACTTATTGTTGTTACTGCAGGTCGAACTGTTAATTCCTTAAATGCTTCGTGTTTCGATTTTTACAATACAGATTTATCACAAGTTGATTGACAATTCTAATTACATTTAGTGGTGTATAAGGCTTCTCGTGATATTTGATAATATACACGAGAACAATTTCTACTTTTCATTGCTGTTTATGCTAGAAAATTAAGTACAACTCCCTCCACATAGAAATCTGTGAGGGAAATTATTTTTTCTAGCGACACTATATTTTGCTGTTAAAATCCAGAGAAAATGATATGAGCATAACGTACACATGGAGCATGTCTATCTATTGGAAAATGTTGTGGATCTGTTGTGTTTTATACTTTAAATGGTTATGAAATGTAACTTGCATCTTGAAGTGAAGTATTTTACGATAAAATCACACGTATAGTGCTGGGTGGATATGTAATATTATATTTATCTTATTATAATCGCAAAACTACAGACCAAACAAAGCAATATGGTTCTTTTAAATACAGAATTAAATGAAGAGGATCATCATCTGATATAATAGAAAATGTTTTATGCTGTTTACACTCATTTGTATCATCCTTTTTATTTTCACCTAACTTACTTTGATGTTAGTTTTTAGGGTTCTCTGTAAATTTTTGAGTTTAAGATATATTTCGTTATATTAATTAAGAGATTGTTCCGTTACGAACTAAAAGTGGCTGAAGTTTCATGATGTCATAAAATTGACTGTTTACTTTATGATATTTGGATTATTCTTTATTTAAAATTTTAATATTAAACTTCTTTTTGATAATATCATGTAGTACTGCAGTTTATTCAACAGTAATACTGTGTTATAATTGTTATTCAGGAATTGGTTCATCGTCAGACATCATTGGCGTGAAAATATCTGTAGAATTATATAAATTTATAAATATAGATATTTTAATTCCAATTCATTTATTGCCTACTTAACAATTGCCAGAATATAGACAACGACACTTATAATCAACTAAACATGTAGATATAACAATTTTACAACATAAATAGTCTAATTTAATATCTACGAATAATTTAATACATTAAAATCCCACATTACACATATTCACTCTTTGTAGCTTCGTAGATTTATTTGGCTTCTGTTGGGCGTCAGTGGATTTTATATTTGTTCTAGTGATTATTTCAGCACTAGCACTTTGTGGTGAGTGGCGATGAGAATGTCGTTGGATGGATCTGTGCTGCAGAGGCGCTCTGGAGAGATGCGGGTCCAGTCCACTTTGACGAGGCCGGCGCGGACGCACACCTCTGCCACGAGCTTGGAGCAGAAGGTGTACTGGGTGCTGTTGCTGTAGCGGATCTTGTACATGGACCAGAGCAGGTTGAACCAGTTCTGTTCGTACAGCTTGCCCACCAGGTCTTCCCACTGGAAGGCTTGCGCCGTGGCGGTGCGGGGCGTGCGGAGGTACATCTCGCCGGGGAAGTCGCGGACCTCGGCGTCGAGCGGCCGGAAGTACACGATCGGCATCCTGGACTGGAGCACGTAGGGCCTCACGACGTCGTCAGTGTAAACCAGTCCTTATTTGAATAAATCAAAATGTTGGGGCTGTAAATTCTTAAAAGCTCCTGTCTCAGCCATTTATAAAAGTTCAGCTGCGGATTTGTGAAGAATTATTCCTGTGTGGGTGATGTCGAGTTCGTTTTAAATTCCGTGGAGGGCGTAAATTAATTTAATCGTCAGACCGTTTTTATTTTAATTGGAGTACAAAACGATTGAAAGTTCTGGTATTTGTGAGCAATTTGTGGGATTCATAAACGGGGAGTGAACAATTGTTTTAAGTTTTGCACTTAAGCGGTTAAAAAACGAAGGGGAATTAATTATTTTAACACTAAGTGAATTAAAAATAAAATGAAGGATACAGTAGTAGTCTATGGATTCCTTCATAAAGAAGAAATTAACATTACTAGATACTACTATCATTACATTATCTACCTGTAGTACTTTAAACTGTAATGAATATAAAAATAAGTTAAAAATCAACTTTTCTAACGGCGTGATTATTGATAAGATTATTGATGTATGGAAGATTTATGAGTCATGTTGCATTAATACAGACAGATAAATATATTCGTAATTAAGTGTATTTCGGTGATTATTATAATTTGATCTACAGTATGCTGTATCAAAATGAAGAAAATGTGAGAATAATAATAAGAAGGAGAAAAGACACGTTTTAGTGAAAAAGACTTTGCTGGCAAATTTAATAAAACATAAAAAGACATTAAAAAGTAAAGCTAATATAGTGGGAAAGCACATACTAGTATACAAGCACTTTACAAATTTCGTGTTAACAATAATATACATAACATTGACAGGGGGTTTAATTATGAACGATAACTGATACGTATGTTATGTATGTATAAAACCTATAAATATAGTGTTTCGGATATATTGATGATTTCTTGTTTATATAAGGGAAAACAGCGCACAGCTAAATTTCACAATTTCAAAAAATATATCATATGATGTAGTGTAAATGTAACAAGAAACTAAAAATAGAATATTACAGTATGAGCTTACTTACAAGTACTACTGATTATTACATGTTTAACACTAAACACGATCATAAATCCAAAAATACTAAATTAAGAAGTTAAAGGTTTCAGGTTTTATATCTTATATTTTAAACACGAGTTCATATAAAATATTTTTAAATATATATCTTTTAATAACAATAGTATAGACGTAATTTACGGTGTGATGTCTTCTTTTAATAACAATATAAAAATAAATCTAGAAATTAAAAATCTAGAAATTAATCTAGACGTGTGTTATTTTGTGTATCATTATTCCATATTAGTATGCGATGGCTATAAAATAATTTTGCGCTCACTCCTCATTTATGAACCCATCACTTTGCTCCCAGATACCAGAACTGTCAGTTATTCTGTACTCGAACGCGAACAAGAACGGTCTGACGATCAAACTTGTCTATGCCCTCCACGGAATTTAAAACGAACTCGACATCACCCACACAGGAATAATTCTTCACAAATCCGCAGCTGAACTTTTATAAATGTCTGAGACAGGAGCTTTTAAGAATTTACAGCCCCAACATTTTGATTTATTCAAATAAGGACTGGTTTACACTGACGACGTCGTGAGGCCCTACGTGCTCCAGTCCAGGATGCCGATCGTGTACTTCCGGCCGCTCGACGCCGAGGTCCGCGACTTCCCCGGCGAGATGTACCTCCGCACGCCCCGCACCGCCACAGCGCAAGCCTTCCAGTGGGAAGACCTGGTGGGCAAGCTGTACGAACAGAACTGGTTCAACCTGCTCTGGTCCATGTACAAGATCCGCTACAGCAACAGCACCCAGTACACCTTCTGCTCCAAGCTCGTGGCAGAGGTGTGCGTCCGCGCCGGCCTCGTCAAAGTGGACTGGACCCGCATCTCTCCAGAGCGCCTCTGCAGCACAGACCCATCCAACGACATCCTCATCGCCACACACCACAAAGTGCTGGTGCTGAAGTCCAGCTCGCCGCTGATATTTCAAGGAACGCCGAACAACAGTAAAGTTGCAGACGAAGTCTAGTATCACGCGCGCTTTTCAATCGAAAGTGAAAACGCATCAGAAGTACCAATAGAACTTGGTTTGAACAGTAATATATCCCAGCTATTTTAGTGAACGCCAAGAAAGTGATTTGTATTATTAATTTACGTTTGTAATAGCTATTAAGCTGTTTTCTTGTATTTCTGGAGTGACGGAGTGGAATTAATAGAAAATGTGTATATGATGCGACTAAATATGAAACTGGATGTTTTAGGCAATTATACGTGTTTATTTCAAGCTACTCTTTGTTCTATTAAATAGCAACGCGCTTCAATGCAACATATAACGTTCAGTTTCAAATGATGCACTGTCATAAATGATTGTATAATTATAATTCCATTTATAATTAAGTTTAAACGAATTATTAAATGGCAATTAGATAATTCTTTGGTACAGTTTTAATGATAGATTTGTTGCCAAACGCAAGTGATATTAAATAAAATAAAACGAAATAATAATAAATATGATAGAAAGCCCGCATTCTAAGTTACGAATCAACAAGGTTCTTCATACATATAGATTATAGAGCTAATTAGACTTTGAAAATCTTGAGCCCACAAATATATTTATATAACTATTACATTCAAGAACTAGTTCATTTCAATCTAATTAGACATGATAGAGCAATTTCTCCAACTGTTTCGTGAGCTGCACGCTATCAATATAGGAAGAAGTTTCTGTCTCCAGAGGTTGTTTCAAAATTATATTCTGTCGAAAAGCCTTCGAGTACACGGTTTCGAAGAACATCTTTACCGCGCTCGCCGGCTTGTTGAGCACGTAGGCCAGCTCGAACCAGACGTAGCTCTCTCGGTTCAGCTCCAGAAAACGCACGACCTGGGAGTGCACTGCACACGGGTCTTTGCAGCTGATGTCCAAGAGCTTCGCGGCCGCCTTGGTGAAGGAGTTCACTTGCATTTCTGAAGTGGTACTTTCAAACATATTATTATGTTCGAGTGGTAATAAATTGATGTTTGCATAGTTTTGGATTGTATTTAAGATTGTATTCGTATTTATAAACGCATTATAACACTTTTTCTTAGGATGTATACGATAATGCTGAAAATGTTAATTTTAAGTGGCAATATGCGCTAAACAAATTATTATATATTTCAAATACCAAATCAAAATATTTTTCATTGTATCAACAAACACTTCATAATACTTACAACTTGCGATCAGTATTAACTTAAGCGATTTAGAATTGCACCAAAAATCTAAGTATGTGACCGTTAACAAATATTACTTATTTTTAACATTCAGCGACCCGTCTAAAAAATAACTTGTATTAAAGTAAACATATAATTCTTACCAAAACTAACTTATATTTAACAAATATAACGTGCGATAGTCAAATGTTGTGAGATATGCACATGTGTAATATATGTGACTTACTCACTATATGAATCTAACGAAATAGATAAAATTTAGTTTTGACATATATAGTTATTGTTAAGGGAGTCACTTAATTCAATATACTTATAACTTAAAATATTTCATTGCACTCTAACAATCAAATTTCTCGAACACAATAGAACTATTGAAAACGATTATATTTGAATAACATTTATGCAATATTATAGAATATTTATAAACGTGTCCAAGTAATCAATTAGTGTATAATATACGGAGAGTAATAGAAGTCATAAAGTAATATATTAAGTGGTAATTTAGATGAGGTATTGTGTTGAGATTGGTTTGTGGTAACGTTCTAGTTTATCTAAGTTTGGATTTTGGGATTGCCGTGATTTATGAGATGAAAAATTATTAAATTGAGCTTGAGTGTTGTTGATAAGGTTACTGTTAAGTCAGTCATTATTACAAATAATGACATCTCAAAAGATTATCATTTATCTGGTCTCACATTTCCCACGTGTTTATGTTGATTTAATAAATTAATAACGACTACAGCATTTATCAGCTGCGTACGTTTCGCATTGAATCAATTTGGATACATGAAACTGTTGATAAAATTGATTACAAAATACACAACATTTGTTCATTAGTTACAGTGAAGTACATTGTAAAATAATACACAATATACGTATCATTTGTTTCTATTTATAGAACAGTTATAAATAGAAATAATTATTAGTTCATGCAATATCTAGATAATATTATTCACGCTAGATACTGTCTATACAACATCAGAAATTCCATAAATAGAACTTTTCAAATCAAAATATGTGTGATGTTATGTGCATTAATAAACTAATTAGTGTTTTAAATTCTTAAACTCAATTATAAAACAAATCACTTGAATAGTAAAATTCTAAAACTCTGCAATGTCATAGGCTTAGTATGGACGACTATTTTGTATTTACTCACTCCTCATTTATGAACCCATCACTTTGCTCCCAGATACCAGAACTGTCAGTTATTCTGTACTCGAACGCGAACAAGAACGGTCTGACGATCAAACTTGTCTATGCCCTCCACGGAATTTAAAACGAACTCGACATCACCCACACAGGAATAATTCTTCACAAATCCGCAGCTGAACTTTTATAAATGGCTGAGACAGGAGCTTTTAAGAATTTACAGCCCCAACATTTTGATTTATTCAAAGAAGGACTGGTTTACACTGACGACGTCGTGAGGCCCTACGTGCTCCAGTCCAGGATGCCGATCGTGTACTTCCGGCCGCTCGACGCCGAGGTCCGCGACTTCCCCGGCGAGATGTACCTCCGCACGCCCCGCACCGCCACGGCGCAAGCCTTCCAGTGGGAAGACCTGGTGGGCAAGCTGTATGAACAGAACTGGTTCAACCTGCTCTGGTCCATGTACAAGATCCGCTACAGCAACAGCACCCAGTACACCTTCTGCTCCAAGCTCGTGGCAGAGGTGTGCGTCCGCGCCGGCCTCGTCAAAGTGGACTGGACCCGCATCTCTCCGGAGCGCCTCTGCAGCACAGACCCATCCAACGACATCCTCATCGCCACACACCACAAAGTGCTGGTGCTGAAGTCCAGCTCGCCGCTGATATTTCAAGGAACGCCGAACAACAGTAAAGTTGCAGACGAAGTCTAGTATCACGCGCGCTTTTCAATCGAAAGTGAAAACGCATCAGAAGTACCAATAGAACTTGGTTTGAACAGTAATATATCCCAGCTATTTTAGTGAACGCCAAGAAAGTGATTTGTATTATTAATTTACGTTTGTAATAGCTATTAAGCTGTTTTCTTGTATTTCTGGAGTGACGGAGTGGAATTAATAGAAAATGTGTATATGATGCGACTAAATATGAAACTGGATGTTTTAGGCAATTATACGTGTTTATTTCAAGCTACTCTTTGTTCTATTAAATAGCAACGCGCTTCAATGCAACATATAACGTTCAGTTTCAAATGATGCACTGTCATAAATGATTGTATAATTATAATTCCATTTATAATTAAGTTTAAACGAATTATTAAATGGCAATTAGATAATTCTTTGGTACAGTTTTAATGATAGATTTGTTGCCAAACGCAAGTGATATTAAATAAAATAAAACGAAATAATAATAAATATGATAGAAAGCCCGCATTCTAAGTTACGAATCAACAAGGTTCTTCATACATATAGATTATAGAGCTAATAAGACTTTGAACTGTCTAACATCAGAAATTCTATTTTTGTTCCGCGAGATTGGTTTGTGGTACGTTCTATCTGGTAATATGCTAGTAAACCTTTTGGTTTACTTTATTCAGTGTTGCTCTGGTTGTTTTGCTTATTGTGTTCAGTTCTTCACGTTCAGTAAGATTTTTAATATATAAATATAAATATCAAGTTTAGCTCTCTTATTTTCTTGCAAACAATGTTATATAAACTACTTATATATTGAAAAATCAAAAATTGATAAATTTAATGAAATATTTATAAAATAAATAAATGCATCACTGTAAATTACGTCTGTATTGGTCACTCTTTTTCTCTGATCATCACATTTCTTTCCTTTCCAACCAATGATAACAACAGAATAAGAAAACAACAGCATTTTTTATATATCACTCTTCCGAATATATATTGGCTCACTCTTTTGGTACATCTCAAAAACATCCACTCAATACTCAATTACTTTAATCACAAGAAACATTAAAAAATGATATATTCATTTTAATGCGTCCTTTACTCCTGTACATATTATAACTTATAATATTTATATAACATTAATGTTAGGTTATTAAATTTTTCGAGATGATGGGTGTGGATAAGATAGTTATAAGATATTACAGCTACTATGTATTTATTCTTATTAAAAATATATTCATATTATATTCTCTTTTTTGAGATGTACCAAAAGAGCCAATATATATTCTCTGAAGCAGTATGTTATATTTACAATTAAATATTAAAAATCATCATCATCATATCAACTTTCAAAATATTCCGCTCGAATCCCCGTTCGGGGCGCAAACCACCCAAAAAATGAGCGATCTTTAGTTTATCTCCAAAACTAGCTAAAGACACGCGAATTTCACCAAACTTAATGATTATTGACGCCAGTTTCTGCTTTAGAAAATTATATTTTTTGTGGTTTAAAAATAAGCACCACAACACCTACTCTAGATTTTACTATGAACATTAAAAATTATTTCCATCACAACGATTATTCCAATTATCAACATTTTCGTAAACTAGTAAGTTTTGATTGTTGTGATATTTTTGTAATAATATATAGAATCTTCTTCAAACGATGCGTGCATAAATTGCAACATAAGATCCCTCGCACTCTTTGTATTGTTAACTTATTCACAGTAATATTTTTTAACTTTTTTTGGAATCTTGGAGTGAAATTTTGTAAATATTGTGCATTATATACCCTTCGAAATATTAAAGTAAAATAATCTTAGAATTTTTCTTCTCTCAATACCCTTCATAAAAGTGTTATTTTGGTCTTTTCTAATTTCCCTTGACTACTAGAATCAATCTGATGCACCATGTTATAAATATCCGTAGCTGTATTAGATATACGGCATAATGTAACTGCAGTCTCAATAGACTTTGAAAAATGTTAAAAATTTCACATCCCAAAAATATAGAATAAGTTATTGAATACATCAAAGTTACTATTACAGTGTTATTTCTTTTCCGGTAATTCGAGATTATTTACAGATTTAAAATGAAAGTGAAAAGCCACTCATTTAATCATTTTTCTAACAATAATATCTTTTCAGCCAGGGTTGTTTTTACTTTCAACAAAAAATGAAATGTCAAGGGAATTTTATTATTTCTTCTGAAATTGTTAGTTGAGTTGTACCCATATTATTAGCATACACACATCTTCATTGTAGTTCAATCAATGGACTTCTTAGACTTTCATGATAATTTCAATCACCAGAATACAATCCGAAATAATTGAAACACACCGATAAGATATTATCATTGTTATTGATATTATATCGGTATTAAAATATAACAATATTGACTATTATTTCATAGCTCCTGACATAGTGTAGTTAACTCAAAATAGAATATATTTTTTATTATTATTGATTTATAGCTATTTTCTAAAATATTATATTTAATCCGCGCCACATTTCAACCAACAAATGAAATATTAATAAACAACAGAATACATGACAATAATGAGTCTCCACAAACGAGAAATGGACGCCAAAGATGAGGAGATTAGAAAGTACAAAGGGATGTATGGTTCTTCTTGTAAATAAATTAATTACTTAAATGCAGAAATCGGAAAACTGTAGGAAGAAGTAACAATTTTCGAGCCAAATGAAAATTAATATTTGAAAGATTATGGCAAGCTGCTTGAGGCTATTGATAACAAGATTTACAAAGTAAAGGTACTCGGTATGTAGAAACCTCATTATACTCTTGAAGCTAAAATGTTATGGACTATTCGAAGAATTATTTCCACTTCAGTGTTTCGTATGGACTAAATATAACTAGGTTCGCGTATATTTGGTCCAATCATAAAAGAGAATATGGATCTCAAGTAATGTTCGTTGAATGGCACCACGACGGTCACGCTCGCAAGGAACAGCATGCAATCGCGCAATAGATTGTATTGGACCTAGCAAAGAAAAAACTTATTGTGGATGTCATAGGTTTTGATTGTGACCCGGGAAATAACAATATAATTGAATAATCTTTTTAGCAAATTACAGATTGGTTCCATGAAAAAGGTAATCATAACGTATATTAAATATACAAAGATGGATCTTAATTCCCCGCACTACCAGCTGGAGCTCACTTGCTTAAGAGACCTCGTGGGAAATTAGTCACTTTGCCCCTTTCACTTTCGTATGAACTCGACTAATAATATATATATTGACAAACGCGAACTCTATAAAATACTACCACATTGTAACGCCCAAGTATTTTCAGAGTCTCCGATACTCAAGCTCCGAGATGATCTAAGCCTTCACTTGTATTCAAAGAAATCAATTGAAGCGCTTCTCAAACAGTCAATTACTGCTTCAAACATAAAGGCGGTAATTTACTTTTTAACAATTTATCATTTGGAGTTGCTATTTACTAAAATCGAGCCGTTGATTTTCTAGAAAATTTATGTGTTAACTTTATATTTTACTTTAAAATTGCATAAGCGAGGATAAGATTTTGAACGCTTTTCTGAAGTTATCAAGGGTAAAGAAGAAACTATTGACTACTTGAACCGAGATGGGACCACTGTTTTGACTGCATTTGATAATGCTTGGTTGGAATAAGATATTGTTCACTGTGCTAAAGTTCTTGATTTGATTTAAACAGGCAAAAAAATAGCGCTAGTGAGTTTGGATTCGTTAATATGTGAGTTTTGGTTCGGAAAAATTAGAATGCATTCATAAATGGACAATTCTATTGACAGAGCTAAGCAAGTTATTGCAGACTAACTTATTATTGATTACTTATAGATATAGCTTGGCATTGAATTAGAGCCAAATAAAGTTCATGCTCATCATACACAAGATATTTAGATAACACGAAAGTTGTATGTGAAGGAAATGGAAGAGCTTGAAGACTTGGCTGATACTATGATGGAGTTAATAACTCATGAATATCCTAGTAACGAAAAGATAGAAAAGGTGGAGCAGGACAAGTTTAAGAAAATTATAAAATTTTGGAATGAAATATAAAAATGTGGTCCAGAAGAAATGTATTGGAAAAATATTCAGCTAGTTGTAGCAAGACAACCTGACTATCAATCTTGTAATGAAGCGCAAGGTATAAGAGGACGCTTGTTTGCAATACCAATAAATGATGTTAATTATAAGGTGTTGATGCCACCGAAAAGAATTGATAAAAAGTGAAAATATTGTAATAGTTTATCATGTAGACTAGAACTAATATAAATATAAAATTTCACTCCAGTATTCATATTATTGAGAGCTGACGGGGGCTATATTATTTCCTTCGATACAATTTTTGTGTAAATTATTTAAGATTCTTCATCAGTAAGCACAGAGCTGATAAACAAATATAATACTAACTAATATTCAAGAACTATAAATACAGCTTATATTTTTGTTATTGTGCGAACAACACAAAATATTAGATTTTGATTTTACAAAATTTAAATAGATCAAGCTAAAAAGCAATAAGTTGGCAAGTTTCCACTACATAACTATATCATATTCAATTAATAATCTTAATTTTTTGTACTAATCGGAGTGCTCTCGTTAGGATCTTATTTCATATTTCAATGACCTCAATTGATATCAAATAAATATTTTTGCTAATTGTAACATCTTTTACTATTATTTGGTTAAATTTCTTTATAACATTAATTTAATTGTCATTAAACTCATCAGCTTATTTGTATTGTTATAATTCAGTACTATAATAATCATTTGAGATGAAGTGGAGTGCAATCTAATTTTCAAATTTATTTAACTATTGGAACAATTTGTATCAAATATATTATTAGCATTTTTGATTAAGTTTCGTACTTGCTCAGAAATTAAGTGAAAAATTATTTGAATGTGCAACATCAAATCATTTAAGCATAATGTGTGGATACTGACTAAGTTTTTCTGTATTAATACACTAAGTTTACCATTTATACTGAGTATTTCTATTACAACTTATTGTGAGTTGTAATACCTTGATGGAGTATGCAAGTTTGAATACTCTACTCAGCTTTTTAAAATGTGGAGACAAACGTATTAAATTATACAACCAAGACATTTAAACATAGTTAATCAATTTTTAACCCCACTCTTGAATCTATTATATTTTCGTTTTCTAATATTTGGAACTTTATCAGCATATTCTATCGCTCATATCTTGAAATGACGGCATTAATTATTTCAGTAAGTATCTTCAAAAAAGCTCGGATTACCGGAAAGATTAGTTCAATATTTTATTTTGCTTTCAGTCTCATTTCTTTAGCTTATTAACTAACAAAATTATACGAAGACCGAAACTTCTAACGTGATTAAGCTGTTGTATTAGATGTTCAATCAACAAAATAAGCACTAGAAGGTTTCCACAGAATTGCAGAAACTAGTTGGTAAAAACTCTGAATTAGTAAAGCACTGTTTACACTCTACTTTTCTAGCGTAACTAACTTTTCTAGTACAGATATAAATAATTTCACGAAGTATCCCATGTTGGTTTGTTCGTAAAGCTTTGGAGTTTTAAGTTATAACAACATTTTAGTGCCAATATTGAAGTGTAAATTTTGGAGTGTGAATGCATAATTTAAATAAATTATTACTTTATTATTCGGGGCCAAGGTAAAACAAATTCATTCAATTAATTGCAATCCCCCTACTAATCTCGGGCCCAACTCGATTACTGTACTTATTCATACTACTGTACTTATTCAGTATTTGCTTTAAATTTAGTTTTACATGAACCGATATATTAATGTTCGATAGAACTAAATTACTATATTAATTATTAATACCAATATGTAAAACGAATACTACGATAATATATTTAATAATTACTACAATTTGATTTCAGTCGAATTTAATGTTTAAACTAATTAAACTGGAATCAGGTTCAAATCTAAACAGAGTTATTATTATTATTATTATTATTAGGTACACAATAGTTTGTAAGCACCATATCAAGAAAATGTTTAAGTTGCTAAAGTTACATGATTTGTTAAAAATGAAAGTTTATAAATTGATTATTAAGTGTATTAATACAACCAAGCGTGCATATTATATTATATATTATATTGAATACTTTGAACGAAAAATACTGGACATATTATATATGGTTAAAGCTTTCTATTACAATTAGTAGTTGAATTATTATTACAACTCTGTGTCGCAGAATTGAAAGTTTTAGTTTCATTAATTTACTACTTTCTACACTTGACTAATTATACAAATCACAAAATCAAATATTATATTTTGCTCCTTGTATTCTAATACGAAATAAATATATATGATAAAAAGAAGTGGTAACAAATTTTTGAAGAAACTTTTGAACTCTTTTGATACTAACTAACATATAATACTTATTAAAGTTAGTATATTGCCTCAGCAATGTTCGAAATAATTGTTTCAGCTGTTGCAAATTAAAGATTTGGATGTTAATTATAAAGAATTAGTAGACATCACTGAATATTATTATTACTTATTAAGTTAATATCTTGATAAATAGATCTATTTATTCACATTCTGAATAATTGGACACATAATTCAGAATATTGTCTAACTTGAACCAAGCGCTCAGCTCTCGAAACTATTACAACCAATTAAACAAGCTTTTGGTTGGTTAAGTTTCATTGAGTATTAGCAGTTCTCTTCTAAAAACTCTATTTTACCAGATGACTCTTTACAAATTAAAGACAAAACGAAACTGATGCCATTATGATTCATATGATCGATTTCATGGGGAATTTATCACTATTTTGCTTACAATATCAATGAATCACTAGATATAGTTACGATTAATAATCGTTTTTGATGCATGGAAATTTTGGAGTGTGATACATAATTTTAATAAAATTTTACTAAAGTATTCGCGGCCAAGGTAAAACGAATTCATTCAATTAGTTGCAACCCGCCTACTAATCTCGGTCCCAACTCGATTACTGTCACTAAACAATATTAATCATATTAATGAATTATATTAATTAAGTATATCATATTTCAATTGATAAAAATAATCTAAAAAACGAAAAATCATATCATGAAGTGTCATAATTATGAATGATTCGTGTAGTTTACGATTTTATAGCATCGGTAGCCTTTTGTTACTGCTACACGAATATACCACTTAAATGTATTCTGTACAACTGAAGTTAAATCAACGAGTATTATTCGACTAAACTATACATGTATAATATATAACGAATACATATTGTCAATAAATTATAAAATTTTGATAACCTTCAATGATAATAACATAGGACCGCCGAGATTTTCATTTTTGCGAATATTGAATTGAATTTTTGTTTTTATAATATAGATTGTCCTAGCCGCACGTAACTTATATAATTTTATTTTTTTAATTTATTTTCGTTGATATTTCATAGTACCATTTTCAATGTGAATGTATGGCTATGAACACAGTTATTAAGAATTATTTGGTAATGCGTTGTAAATATGATAGCTAGTAGCCTATAATAATATTTCAGAGATGTTTTAAATTTTTATTTCCAATAGCCCAAACTATTACTTTTTTTCAATATTTTGGAATTTTATGTTAATGTACTTCATTCAGCCTACGCTTAATTTAAGTTTATTAAATAGTCATTCTCTAATAATCAAAACAAAGTTAGAATTAATTTGTGAATCAGTTTTGTTTCTGTTAATATTGTAATATTTTGATTTGAATTTCTTAACAGTAATATATATTTAATTAATTTTTTAGATAATGCACTACGTTGGAGTATTAATTCTAATAAATAAATATTTTTTCTCGTTCCACTCTATTTGTATACTTTTTGTATTTTTTGTAATTCTATATTTTTCTACACTTGAATAAATATTGAACTCATCTCAATAAAATTTGTAGTTACATGGATTGTTTCATTACCAAAAACAACATCAAAATATCCGAAACTATATTAATCAATAATATTTATTGAAAATAAATTGGATAACTACGGTTCCTGAATGATGCATAACGGATAAAACTACATAGTTCGTAGTAAATGATAGAATTATGTTAATATAATATAATTTTCATGGGCTTCAATATAGCTATATTAGATGATGAACAATAGCTGTAAAATATAAAATTTCGGATGTAATTAAGAATCTAACAAATAAAACAGGTAAATAAGTTAATAATATAGATAACTGTGTAATGGGGGTATTAAATACTTCACTGATTGGCGTAGTTTATTTCGATGTCTCTAAAATTGAGTAAATCTTGGGCACCTCCATAAATAATGTTAAAAACTTCCAAGTAGCTAACTAGCCAAGTATATATTAATGACACAGTGCACACCTTTTTAGATTTATTGATCAATTTATTTTTGTAAAATTAAATGCAAATATTTTTTAATTACGGATTAAGATATTATAACATTGAATCATGTATAATATTTTCTTAACTAGATCTGTTATATTAATTTACGCGAGGGAAAGCGAATCGCCAAGAATATAAAAATCATTCTTTATAACAATAAGTAATATTTGATTTGTTTTAAAATTTGCTCTAATAATCGTCATTAGAGAAAATTTATCAATCAATGTATGTAATAGTTGTACTGTATTAATTTACATAACGGGTGACTTATTTTAATATATTTTTCTGAAATACATCATTTACTTTTTGAATGTTTGGGTAGGAAGCAAATCGAATCAAGATGTCTTATACTGTATTATACTATTAATCAACTTACATTAAAAGATAATCTATTCAAATAAGCTAGTCGATCTAAACCCGTAAAATTATTATACATAATAGTTTCAAATTATTATGTTTCTGCTTTATTTCAGTTTTTAATAAATAAAAGGATATTTATTAATTACTATACTGAATACACTCAATATTGAATATTCACAGATGTAATAAAATTCTTTAAATAATTCTCAGAATTCTCATTCTTTTGAAATTCTATAATACTATAATATATTGTGTGAAACTGGAATGAATCCTTGTTTTGATGAGCTTGAACAGATTTACTAAAGTAAAATTATTGATCAGTACCACTATCGTCAACATTCAACATTATTTAGATTAGTTACAAATTTACAAAAACTAAAAAATTATATGATATTAATTATAAATTTACTTTTGTCCACTAGCCAGTTGACTTAGGTATTTTAGTCTACTATTTCGAAAGTTTTTTCTGATTTATAAGATATAGAACGTTGTATATTAAAATTTTTAATTTTTCGGATACTTTTGAGGCGGAATATATTTATTATGTTTCAATATGGTATAAATGAAAATAATATAAAAGGATTTTCTCAAGACTCCATCAAAAATTATTCGGCGGTCCTATATAATAACTTATAGTTGAAATTATTTTGATGAGATGATGAGTAGATAACATCCTCACAATAACTGAAACTTAATATATGGTTGTTATATGTATATAATATAAATATATATTAATATAACAATGTTGAATGAATTAGTACCAATGAGTGATCTTTATGATACTTATAAAATTATGTTAATAATATATGTGTAGGTCATATAATATATTATACTCGACCCTAATCAAACTATTTATTGGATTTGATAAATATTCTCAGCGTTCCGTAGATCTTTATTTTCAACTTATAATTTATATTTCATGTGTAGAGTCGTTTGATAAGAAAAATATATTTCAATTAAATATTGATGTATTTATACGTTATTATATTATTTTCATAAATATCAATACAAAATATTGATCCACTTCGTTTCTTTTACAGTATGAATGACTATATTCATAATTAAAACTCAGTCGGATTGTGTGAATCGCAGAACAACCAGTACAAATTATTGTCATTGACGACTCTTTCGCGCACTCCGTGTTAGGCTTTCCTCCATTTACAGCACTACCACCAAAATCTGTTTCTAATTACAGCTTTCTGAATCTCCAAACTTCATTAATTCTTGACTTTGAGAAGCATATCGATATATGAGAAGCATATCGGAGATATAGTTGAGTCAACGCTTAACCAAAAAGTTCCAACGATTTTCGACATTTCCAGATAAACAGTGTTGGTCCCCATAATTTCGGGGATTAATAATCATCATGGTAGCAACTCATATCTCAACAATTGGCACACTTGTAAAAATTATCACATGACTCACTTGATCAAAATCACAGATTGAAGTTCGAGTCCACTGATAACTGAAGCCACTTCTACGAATAAATACTTCTACGAAAAGATCACTTTACTGCCAATGATCAAATTCAGGATTGATAATTCAAAAACGAGTACATTTAATTTTTGAATCAACCAGAGCGAGGGAGCTGACTTAACTAACAATGCTATTTATAGGGAGAATGAGTTTTATCATAAATTTATTTAAATTTTAATTCTTACGAATTCCACACCCAATACACATGTTATTTCACAAATTGGAAACAAAAATGAAGTCACATCTAAACATGCTTGATTGTGAAAGAATGAACGGGACAACAACATTCTAAAAAATTTCTAGGAGTTACTCAGACTCTACAATACACACTGGTTCAATCAGAATTTTCCTCGAACTTACTTTTGCCAAGATAGCCATTTTGCCAGATTCACTGTTTATACAGATTTGATGTCATGAGTAATACATTTATTGTATTCTCTGAAGCGGTATGTTATATTTACAATTAAATATTAAGTCATTAAAGGTTAAATGTTTTAATTAGAAATTATTTCTGGAGTTATAGTGTTTATATTTCACTATTTATTTATTTCTTTTTTCAAATTAGCATAACAACCACAAATAGGGATGGTCAAGTAAGTTAATCGAGCATCTTTGGATAATGTTTAATAATCTTTATATCATTAATAATTTATATCATCTTCGACCTTATAAAACACCGATTTTAGGTTTTAAACAAAGAGCTCGACTCGAATGACCGCCCAACACGAAATCAAGTGCAACCGAAATGCCGGAATCCGAACTGTTCGTCATGACTATGTTATGAAGAAGGTTCTAGCCAAGATAGACCATCATCGTCACCCTCGCCCGGTCGACAAAGCCCATGGTAACCTACCCTCATCCGACAAATTGGAAAAACCTGATATAGAATTCCAGTATCAAAACGCAACCTATGTCCTTGATGTCACGTTTGCTGTCGAAGCAAATATATGCAACGCGTTCAAGGGCAAGATTCTCAAATACGGAGGCACGTATGGCGATAATCGGGTGATTCCACTCGTTCTTCGTTACAACGGCACTGTATACGAGAAATCAATGAATTTGCTTACCAAGTATCTACCAGAGATTACAGACTCTTTCCTGAGCAAGCACTGCTGCCTTGCAGTGGCGCGCGCTAACGAAGAAACCAAGCTGCGTTACACCAGTTTGATCACCAACGCTCTGCACGATGAAACAATCGCAATAAAACATGGTTAGAAGAGAGACCGCCATGCCACCGGAAGAAGGGCACCGCGAGCGCCACCTGGCCTCGAGGGTGTGGGAGCAAGGCAAGAAGGCGAAGCCTAAGGCAACGCTGGATCCGGCGGGCTCGGAACAACCGCTGATAATTGAGGATTTGCAACATGAGTGAGAAGATTTAAAATACATGTATCTGATAAATCTATAATTCTGATATTTTTTCTTTATCAAATTATATTGTGCTGTACCAGCAAATGAGGGTATGTTATTGTTGAAGCCAAATTAAAAACTTACATATAAACTTACAAATAAAATAATCAAACAAAAATAACAAAAAACAAAAAAATAACATCAAATAACTACAAAACATATACCTCATTTTCTTCTGTATGTTGCATCGATATTAGCCTTAATTCTTGCTATTTCCTGCTCCAATTAATTGTCAACATCATCCAGTTATTAATTTATGATGTTTTTGCTGTCGCTTAACTTTTAATACAAACTAGTAAAGTTAGAGTATATATTTTAATCTATAATGGAATAGTTTGATTACACATCTGAATTAAACTCATTATACGTTTAGTCTATATTTTAATTTAATATGCTGACTTAGTTTAACATTTATTATTGTATATCATTAAATATTATTTACATTTACTATTCAATTTAAGAAATACTTTCTGAATACTATTGATCTAGCTTCTATTATTTGTTATTGAGTTCTATATTTAACTAACTTACACTATTTTCAAGTATAACATAAGTTTATAAAGTATTAATCTTAATTTATTCATTTATGTAGGTGTTATTATTAATTATCATATTTTCAAGATATGATGAATTATTCTCCAAATTATGTTGTATATCATCACGAAGAGTAGATATATTAAGCTCTAGTGATTATTTAGTGTTATTTAACTAATTTTTAAGCTGCGAGTAGTTGGAAGCCAGCCGTCCGTCGAGTGTCTCGAAGTTACTGTCAATAGTGTAATTTATGGCACTTATATTCTACAATAACTGTTGATCCAAGTTGATCAGAGAGTCCACCACGTTCACGCACTTGGACTGGTTTAGGATGTATCCGTACTTGCAAACACACGTGTGATTCACAAACTCGAACGGGTCAAGGCACACATTTTGGAAGTCAACGATGCTTCCGTACTGCAAATCTTCCAGACACAGGCCATAACTTGGTATCCCGGTAGTGCACACGTCTTTGCAATCTTTGATGACGGAGCCAATAATTTGTACGCTGCCGCTGCTTTCTCCGAATTCTTTTTCAGTAGTACATATTTAAACATTATTGTATGACATCTTTATATTATTAACTTAATAACCGATATATCCTGAAACGGCGCTAGTGAATCCAGATATTTTTACATTCTCGAGGTCCAACGCGCTGTTGTTCATTTTAGTGGCTATTCCGGCTGATTAATTGCAATTAAATCTGTACTGTAAATCACATTTTTTCATTTAAATATTAATTAGTTCGTTAGCGATTCCGGCTAATTTCACTCCACTTGCATTAAATATCAGTGTGCTGTTATCGATGGTAATTGAGCAATAGTCGCAGATAAGGGCACCACTCCATAAGAATATTTGAACTGAAACGTTTAAAATTGAATTAGAAATATTTTAGTTCCTGGAATTGAATCCGAATAAACTAAATTAGTTTTAATTATTTAGTTGAATATCAAAACGAGAATTTGCAGTTTACTCCGTGAAAATAAATAATTGAGTTTTGTTACTAGGAATCAAAAGTTAAGAACGAATCACAAGGTTGCTCAAATGTTTAGATTTAGCGCAAAAAGAATATTTTTGATCGTCGAAGTAAATTTGATACATACACGTTCGATGTACTTATAATTATGAAAATAGAGATATAGAAGACAACATTTGAAATATATTTAATATTCAGATTGACTGAACAAAAAATTGAGACGTTAATTTCATTAGTAATACGGGTGCATAAGGAAGAAAGTTGATTAAATTTTGTATATTATTGCTCTTATTAGTTAAATCTGATTTTTGTGCGTTTTGATCTTTATATCTCTTAACAATACATGTAATAATTAAATAATTAATCAGAACTAAACGTACTAATATTGTAATAAAGGCAGTGTTATTAATTAATTAAAAATTGACAGCTCACTTCAAATATCTGGAGATAATCATTATATTTTTCTGTATTCAAACACAGCATAAAATACGCAATTGCGTGTTTAGTTAAAATAAACATAATATTTTGCAGTGTTTGGTTTTATAATGTAGTAACTACTATATAATTGTTTAGTAAATATTTCGATAGAATATTAAATAGTAAATGGGGCATTAATATGTTAGGTTTGTAATATAAAAGTAGAGAAAACATCTTTTATATTTATTGCTAATGGAGTCATGTTATCTGGACTAATATAGTAAGCAATTACTTCCATAAAAATTCATGAGTGTTCTATACAATATAGATTTAATTGCAATTATTCATCAGGTATAGTAAACTATATAGACTATAATATTCCAACTTTTATAATCGTAGATGTTTCATTGTTAGGCAAAAATATATATAACAATCAAGTATCGGGTTACATAGCTTCTTAAAACAGCGCATCTTCTTTAATTAATTGTACAAATTTTTAAGTCTGTACTACTGAAAAAGAATTCGGAGAAAGCAGCGGCAGCGTACAAATTATTGGCTCCGTCATCAAAGATTGCAAAGACGTGTGCACTACCGGGATACCAAGTTATGGCCTGTGTCTGGAAGATTTGCAGTACGGAAGCATCGTTGACTTCCAAAATGTGTGCCTTGACCCGTTCGAGTTTGTGAATCACACGTGTGTTTGCAAGTACGGATACATCCTAAACCAGTCCAAGTGCGTGAACGTGGTGGACTCTCTGATCAACTTGGATCAACAGTTATTGTAGAATATAAGTGCCATAAATTACACTATTGACAGTAACTTCGAGACACTCGACGGACGGCTGGCTTCCAACTACTCGCAGCTTAAAAATTAGTTAAATAACACTAAATAATAACTCGAGCTTAATATATCCACACTAAGCGATGATTCAAATACTAATTTGTACCTTACATAATAATTTTTAGAGACATTAATTACTGAAAATAATTAAGCTATTTTTGATAAGTAATATACTGAGATACGTAAATTGAATTAGACTATACCTGGTAACGTAAGTGTTGCATAACTTAATTTAGAATCTTTTAATTAAGAGCTACTATAATTTTCAAATTAAAACTTTTCAATGTTAAATATTGATTTATCAAAGTAGTAGTAATTATTAAATATAGGTTTAAACAACAACAAATCGTCAA
The DNA here is from genome assembly GCA_963988835.1 of Hexamita inflata. Taxonomy (NCBI): domain Eukaryota; phylum Fornicata; order Diplomonadida; family Hexamitidae; genus Hexamita; species Hexamita inflata. The sequence goes on along the minus strand of CAXDID010000856.1, from coordinate 68,801 downwards.
CGTAAACTTAAGTAAGTTAATACTACACGTATAATTATGGTAATTTATAAACTAATGTAGCAACTCTAAATAGTAGTTTGAGTGCTAATTTTACAAATATTTAAAATATAATAACAGAAAATGAAATATAGATACGCTATAAAATAACTAACACATAAATGTGGATTCCCTAAAATTCTTCTTATATTTATGAGTATTTACGTACTAATAATTATTAAAAATTGTGACGTGAAAATATTATTATTGTTACTATTATGAATAATTATATATTATACACAGCATAGTAGTCAATGGAGTTCCGATCTATTCGGATATTGGAATCACTTCGGATTATAATCGGTAAGAATCTCATCACTCATTAATATTTGAACGTTATAGGAAGAACTAGATGAACTAAATGGTAAAAACTAATTTTGTGTATTTGTGACAAAATTCAATAGCCATAGATTTGAAGTTTGAATACTGGAAAATATTATTTACTCGTTAATAGTCTCAATAACATTTACCAACATATACTTATATATATGTGATAACATAAGTATTTAAATCCAAGAACTATCGCCTACTCTTTGAGAGCGTATATATATATATGACAATCTAAGTATTTAAATCATAATAATTGGCCATAGTGAAATATAGATCATAAATATAACATAATCCTAAAACATTAATATATTTCAAAAGGACTAGTTTTGTACTTCAATAACCATAGATTTAATATTTGAACATTGCGAATAATAATATTATAAAGTATTTGAGTTGGTCGGGCATTTATACTTGGCCACAACTGGATCTGTTTGCGGTTTACTAGGATTACTTTAAGGAGGAATCATTTTAATTTCAAACTTGATTAGTAAGTAATAGTCATAATTACATTTTCAGCATGTAATTTTATATGAAAACGTAATTTTTTAATAGTAATAAATATTTCACGCCGTAAATTATGTTTATACTGGTCATACTTTTCTCTGGTCTCATCATTCCTTTATATCAAGTTCTAAGAAACTTATCAAATAATAGAAGAATTATAAATTTCTAGTTTTGCTTTTCAACACATAAATATGATACATATGTGGTTTTCATCTATACTAATACATAAAGCATTAATTGGCGTAAAAATTAACAATAAATGTAATAATTAAATAATTAATCAGAACTAAACGTACTAATATTGTAATAAAGGCAGTGTTATTAATTAATTAAAAATTGACAGCTCACTTCAAATATCTGGAGATAATCATTATATTTTTCTGTATTCAAACACAGCATAAAATACGCAATTGCGTGTTTAGTTAAAATAAACATAATATTTTGCAGTGTTTGGTTTTATAATGTAGTAACTACTATATAATTGTTTAGTAAATATTTCGATAGAATATTAAATAGTAAATGGGGCATTAATATGTTAGGTTTGTAATATAAAAGTAGAGAAAACATCTTTTATATTTATTGCTAATGGAGTCATGTTATCTGGACTAATATAGTAAGCAATTACTTCCATAAAAATTCATGAGTGTTCTATACAATATAGATTTAATTGCAATTATTCATCAGGTATAGTAAACTATATAGACTATAATATTCCAACTTTTATAATCGTAGATGTTTCATTGTTAGGCAAAAATATATATAACAATCAAGTATCGGGTTACATAGCTTCTTAAAACAGCGCATCTTCTTTAATTAATTGTACAAATTTTTAAGTCTGTACTACTGAAAAAGAATTCGGAGAAAGCAGCGGCAGCGTACAAATTATTGGCTCCGTCATCAAAGATTGCAAAGACGTGTGCACTACCGGGATACCAAGTTATGGCCTGTGTCTGGAAGATTTGCAGTACGGAAGCATCGTTGACTTCCAAAATGTGTGCCTTGACCCGTTCGAGTTTGTGAATCACACGTGTGTTTGCAAGTACGGATACATCCTAAACCAGTCCAAGTGCGTGAACGTGGTGGACTCTCTGATCAACTTGGATCAACAGTTATTGTAGAATATAAGTGCCATAAATTACACTATTGACAGTAACTTCGAGACACTCGACGGACGGCTGGCTTCCAACTACTCGCAGCTTAAAAATTAGTTAAATAACACTAAATAATAACTCGAGCTTAATATATCCACACTAAGCGATGATTCAAATACTAATTTGTACCTTACATAATAATTTTTAGAGACATTAATTACTGAAAATAATTAAGCTATTTTTGATAAGTAATATACTGAGATACGTAAATTGAATTAGACTATACCTGGTAACGTAAGTGTTGCATAACTTAATTTAGAATCTTTTAATTAAGAGCTATTATAATTTTCAAATTAAAACTTTTCAATGTTAAATATTGATTTATCAAAGTAGTAGTAATTATTAAATATAGGTTTAAACAACAACAAATCGTCAACGTAAACTTAAGTAAGTTAATACTACACGTATAATTATGGTAATTTATAAACTAATGTAGCAACTCTAAATAGTAGTTTGAGTGCTAATTTTACAAATATTTAAAATATAATAACAGAAAATGAAATATAGATACGCTATAAAATAACTAACACATAAATGTGGATTCCCTAAAATTCTTCTTATATTTATGAGTATTTACGTACTAATAATTATTAAAAATTGTGACGTGAAAATATTATTATTGTTACTATTATGAATAATTATATATTATACACAGCATAGTAGTCAATGGAGTTCCGATCTATTCGGATATTGGAATCACTTCGGATTATAATCGGTAAGAATCTCATCACTCATTAATATTTGAACGTTATAGGAAGAACTAGATGAACTAAATGGTAAAAACATGAATGTGCGTTTATTGTCAAAACAGTCGTGAGTGATATATATTTAAATCATTTAATAGTCGTTTTCCAAATATTTGCTTCGAAATAAAATCAGGATATGTTTCCGCGAACACTTTTTAGCTGTGTTTACTTTATTTATTACTTGTTGATGCATTTTATTAATCATATTTTAATTCTGAATTCAGTAAAACTAACTAAAAAGATGCAGAATAACGAAATCTCGAGTCAAAAATTCACTAGTTACAGTGGCGTAAAATAGAAAAGCGCTCATATTTAGCTTTTGAAATGGATTAAATTAATTAAATAACATTGTATTGAGCATGATCAATCAAGATTTTCCACTCCGTTTTTAATGAATTGAGGTGACATTGCTCATCACAGAGTGCATGGACGAATTTTACATTTGAATCTTAAAATCACTTTCCTATTGAACTTGGTATCTACTGCAACTCGGACACCACCAATTGAGTAACGAATGCTAGTCAACAGATGAGTCACGAGAAATATATTCTGAAGCAATATAAGACAGTCAATACCCCCAACAATGTTACGCAAACAGCTAATTTCTTGAGTCTACTAGAAATCATGACATCGCAGGACCACGCGATCAGTGACTCCTCTACTTTTCACTGAGTTGAAAATGAGCCGAGTAAATAGAGTTCAACACTTGCCACCTATCTCAGAGCATTCCCTCGGGGCTTAAAGTTATTGAGAACAATCTGGGTAACTTTACACTTATGATTCAATCACCTAGAATCAGTTTTAGATTCAACAAATTGCTTTAAAGTCGAGCTTTTTCGTAACTGGAGATTTACAGAAGTTTATTAATACTAAATCAAGACGAATCTTGATTTTTAGTTAATTTTACTTAAATCTTAACCTTTGTTGTGAACGGTAAAGTACAAGCCAATGGATATTGTTGCCTCTGAGCAGTAAATTTTTCTTGAACTAAGACTACGAGTTGTTTGAACTGTGATTCCTTCTAAATTAATGAAAAGTTCAAAAATGAATCAATTGTTCACTCGAAGTTGGACCAACCAATAACTATAGCTTCACCAAATGAAACCACCCGACGATTGCATCTTCCATGATAATCGAAACAGTCTTCTTCATGCGTTTTGAGAATTTCACTAATTTACGGTTTAATTCTATTTAACTAGTGGCTGACAGCGAAATGACCACATATAATGTTCGGAGAGACGATGTGTTTGTTAACAATACAAAGAAGTTGATACTTTGAACTACTTTTTAAAGTTGAAATCTTAGAGTTCCTCACTTCTCATGAAGTAATAACTAAGTCAGGATGGTCAGTGTTATTATGTTCCCGCATGGGTCCTCTGTTTCAAAACCAGAGTTAAATCCAAAATCCGCTCATGCAATTTTTCTCAGTTTTCAAAGAAGTAAATATTTGGAAAATAGAAAATTTTGTAGACGAAAGCTAAAAGGAAACTTTAAAGTCGTGGACATGGAGCTTATGGAGGTACCCAACTACTACTACAGAAGAGGATGAGACGAACTGAAGGAAGCTGCAAAAATTAATTCGATAAAAGTAGTGAAATTTGATTTCCAATATTTTATAAATCTTGTTTATTATATCATAGTATTCTTTTGGCAAAATATAATTTCAATCCAGTCAGTGATTTCCTTGCAGTAAAAACTGCACCATCCTGTAAAAACTAATTTTGTGTATTTGTGACAAAATTCAATAGCCATAGATTTGAAGTTTGAATACTGGAAAATATTATTTACTCGTTAATAGTCTCAATAACATTTACCAACATATACTTATATATATGTGATAACATAAGTATTTAAATCCAAGAACTATCGCCTACTCTTTGAGAGCGTATATATATGACAATCTAAGTATTTAAATCATAATAATTGGCCATAGTGAAATATAGATCATAAATATAACATAATCCTAAAACATTAATATATTTCAAAAGGACTAGTTTTGTACTTCAATAACCATAGATTTAATATTTGAACATTGCGAATAATAATATTATAAAGTATTTGAGTTGGTCGGGCATTTATACTTGGCCACAACTGGATCTGTTTGCGGTTTACTAGGATTACTTTAAGGAGGAATCATTTTAATTTCAAACTTGATTAGTAAGTAATAGTCATAATTACATTTTCAGCATGTAATTTTATATGAAAACGTAATTTTTTAATAGTAATAAATATTTCACGCCGTAAATTATGTTTATACTGGTCATACTTTTCTCTGGTCTCATCATTCCTTTATATCAAGTTCTAAGAAACTTATCAAATAATAGAAGAATTATAAATTTCTAGTTTTGCTTTTCAACACATAAATATGATACATATGTGGTTTTCATCTATACTAATACATAAAGCATTAATTGGCGTAAAAATTAACAATAAATGTAATAATTAAATAATTAATCAGAACTAAACGTACTAATATTGTAATAAAGGCAGTGTTATTAATTAATTAAAAATTGACAGCTCACTTCAAATATCTGGAGATAATCATTATATTTTTCTGTATTCAAACACAGCATAAAATACGCAATTGCGTGTTTAGTTAAAATAAACATAATATTTTGCAGTGTTTGGTTTTATAATGTAGTAACTACTATATAATTGTTTAGTAAATATTTCGATAGAATATTAAATAGTAAATGGGGCATTAATATGTTAGGTTTGTAATATAAAAGTAGAGAAAACATCTTTTATATTTATTGCTAATGGAGTCATGTTATCTGGACTAATATAGTAAGCAATTACTTCCATAAAAATTCATGAGTGTTCTATACAATATAGATTTAATTGCAATTATTCATCAGGTATAGTAAACTATATAGACTATAATATTCCAACTTTTATAATCGTAGATGTTTCATTGTTAGGCAAAAATATATATAACAATCAAGTATCGGGTTACATAGCTTCTTAAAACAGCGCATCTTCTTTAATTAATTGTACAAATTTTTAAGTCTGTACTACTGAAAAAGAATTCGGAGAAAGCAGCGGCAGCGTACAAATTATTGGCTCCGTCATCAAAGATTGCAAAGACGTGTGCACTACCGGGATACCAAGTTATGGCCTGTGTCTGGAAGATTTGCAGTACGGAAGCATCGTTGACTTCCAAAATGTGTGCCTTGACCCGTTCGAGTTTGTGAATCACACGTGTGTTTGCAAGTACGGATACATCCTAAACCAGTCCAAGTGCGTGAACGTGGTGGACTCTCTGATCAACTTGGATCAACAGTTATTGTAGAATATAAGTGCCATAAATTACACTATTGACAGTAACTTCGAGACACTCGACGGACGGCTGGCTTCCAACTACTCGCAGCTTAAAAATTAGTTAAATAACACTAAATAATAACTCGAGCTTAATATATCCACACTAAGCGATGATTCAAAAGCCAATCTGAACTTCAAAACATAATATCTTGAGTGTATGATTTCAAGTAATATTACACAAGAAAAATAATTATATTTGTAATTGTTCACACAATTATAATACGATTATATTAATAATTTTACTATTATAAATAACAAAATCAATAATTTTCAAACTATGGCATTGAATAATTTATAATAGAATGTTTCAATTTTGAATAGTTCGATTAAGTCCTAATATACATCGCTTGATGATTTTATATACCAAAAATCAAATTAAGTTCAACAACACCTAAGCAGTTCACAATAATTTTCTAACTCAAACAGATTAAACAAAATAAATCAGCTGGACAAATATATTTACGATAATGTTACGAAATTTAATTAATATTAAGCTGAACTACAACTTAGCCTTTCTAACCGCGTAGTTCAGACTGCAAATTATATTAAACAAAATTATTCTCAACTTATAAGTTATATTTAAGGAACTTTCGTCAACTACGATTATTTAAAGGCAAAGTGTAATCCAGGCTCAGTTTGTGGTAGCACCACTAATTACAAAATGCGAGATGCACAGTGTCCTAAATATTCATATACAGTTGCTGGAACCTATCCTGCAGGACAAATGGAAGGACCTGATGTATACAAATCATGTTATTTTTCCATTACTATGAACAGCGGAAGATTTGTTCATTTGAGTTGTAGTATCTCAGATTGGTATGATACAAGCTCATGCACAGTTCCTTCAAGTTATAAATATGGTGGAAGTGTTGAAGCGTCTTATTCTGATTGTTAAGGAACCGTAAAGTTTCAAAAAGTAACAGTTGATTTGTGCTAATCAACAACAGTTCCTAAATACAGTTACTTTAATGAAGCTACATGGGAATGTAATTGTGTATGATCACATGATTTTTGTTAAATTTAAAATATACTACTTACATTTAAAATAGTTCTCCAATCATTTTTATAGAAGTTAACATTCTATTATATATCCCACTCACTCGTAGTAGATACCATTCTTACCGTTGCAATCACATTTTGTTTCTAAACTTGATTTAGTAGTAGTTATCCAAGCTATGACCAAGTTTTAATAATATTGTTGAAATGTGTATGCACCCGTTTTGCACTTTGGAGCTTGCCACATATATGAATATAATTATTGATATATAATATACTGTTTTTTGGAATTAATTTCTATGTTCCACTCCAGAACTAAAATATGGGTAATTGCAATATAAGTGATCTATGATATGAATTTTAGAATAAAGTGCACTCGTTACAATTTTTAACCGAAACTACGAAGGAAACTGATGACGAATAATCTAGGCTACGAGTAAACATAAGGAAACTGCTAAATGGCAATGTGGAATCGAAGAGATAAATTGAAGAAAATTATACGTTTCACTGCACTCGATATAAGCCACCAAATTTTTTGATAAACAAGATGTTAAAAATTACACTTCCGTATTTGACCAATTCGAAGAGAGCAAACTCTAAAGACTGAATTCTTTCTTAGTACATTTTTTATAACTAGTAGGGATAACGCTTAATAAAGACTGGACGATATGAGTTTTTTGGTTTTATAAATAGTCAAAATAGTCCGGTTTTAACTTTCAGCTATAACTAAAAAATATATAAATTGACTTAGCCTAAAACTCACTATATAAATTATGAAGGTGAGTGTATATAATAATGATTAGAGTTTGGACCACACCTCCACGTCTTCTTTGTATTTAATGCATTTTATACAACTTACGAATATTTGACTTAGATTATAATAATATCTGAACACGATATATTTTTAGAATATATTAGTAATAACTATTTAGATAATTTAGATAATTTAAATCATTCAATCGTGATAGCAAGAGCTATAAGCGTACAAATATAATTATAATATATTAATATAAAATAATCAAAAACAACAAGTACATTCACTTGTGTTCAATCACATTAAGTATTTATACTTGACATAGCGTTAATATAAATGAGACTCAAATATTATATAATTTCTGTTTATATAATATACTATCAGGAACAATTCAACATCGATACTTCAGGGAATAAATAACTTACATTTTATAATATTGTAATTTCAGTAAATATTGTTAAAAATTGATATTAAATAATAATTATATTTTTATTGATAAATTAAATATTCTGTTATATCTCAACATAGTTGTAAATAATATTAGAAAGAAAATCGAAATATGTACTATTTAAGACTTTAAAACTGAAGGAGACTCCATAAAACCTATGGAGTGAAAAAATTACCATATAATATTTTACCAACATTCTTCTTATTATATATTATCTATTGCAAAAATATAACTAACTCCAGCTCATTCCAAAAAAACACCTACTATGAACATTTTATTGTTGTGGTTTAATAATATTGAGTTTTATATTCTATAAAGTAAGATAAATTATTTGTCTTTGTTAATCTGTCATTAGTCCGATCTTTTGGAACATATTTGCGAGTAACTCACAGTTTAATGGTGTTCTCCTCTTTTGTGGAAAACATTCAAATCATCTGCGTTTGTACAGTTGTACTTTAGTTTAGTACAGATCATATAGATGATTAATAAATTAATATTATAGCTCAGTTAATTATTTCAATAACTTGAACCAGAGCCAAATTAGATGTCCAAATTATCATGTCATGATACAGTATAATATGATACGGTACATTAAAATGTTAAGGAAATATTCAGGAGAGTTGTGAGGAAAATATTAAAATATATTATTGTATTCATTGTACTTGTAATATATATTATTTCATTTCCCTGTTTAATGACCACCTCAACGTACCATTTTATTAAATTAATTTGCTTGGTGATCATATAGTTTTTAGATGAACTCCATGTCCAAACTATCATAAGCTCTTTGAAGTGCTTTCGATAACATTTCCTTACTAGATCGATCTTCGTACGTTATTAGTTGTTTCGACTCATCCTCAACTTCACTTAGGTCATTCTAGAGAATTAATATTTAAAGATAATATTATGCCATCTTATTCTTGACAATGTAAAAAGTTAAAGCTGTAATGATCGACTTTGTAGCTCAAATCAAACTTTTGTTTGAATCAACAAAATGTTCAAAACCTTGGTGTGGAATAAATTACAATTTGTAGCCAATCCAGGTCTTGTTTCAATAGTATTATATAGAGTCATATTATAATTGAATTCTGCAGTGAGACCCGATTCCACTGAGGAAACCAATCCAAATTAATCAACTGTGTTTCATTTTACAACTCCTGCCTAGGTTGAGTTCTTAATTTACAGCGGTATGCTTTATTTTCTACCATTATACTAATTTAAATCAGTACTTCTTAATTTAAGCGTTGGACCAGATAATCAGTTCTTCTCCAGTTTCTTTCAAAAGGTCAAGCTCAAAAACGAAGACCTAGATAACTTCGGATTTTTTCTTCAGTAGAATTTGCTCTATCTTGGTGTACTTGACTATAATACTCTATATAATTGAGGCCTCGCATTAGGGTGGATGATTCATATGTTGAGCAAAATTCAACTTCCAGTCATTTTTATTGTTTCTGAAACTTTTGTGGTCAACTTTAACATGAAATATGCTCTTGCTTCTCCTTCTGATTTTCGGATTTCGATCAGACGCCAGTTCACTTTCTATACTACAAAGTTAGAAATGCTAATTCAGAATATTTTATGAATTTATTCAGGAGAATCAAAAACAGTTTGAGTTATAATACCTATGAATGTTTTTAAATAGGAAAATCAATTACTGACCAATATATTGATATTTGTATATCACGACATCTCCGCTTACATTTCAAAAATTAGAATTGAAAATATATATAACATTAAAATTATTTAGTCAAGTATAGTATGTCTAGTAATAATATATTATTAAAAGTGACAATTTCACTCTAGATATTTCCTTAACATTTTAATGTACCGTATACTGTATGATGATATAGATGTACATGGTCACCGATGATACGCGCTTAGTAATGTGTATCTGGGATTTTAAGAATCGTCACACTATTAGTATTTTTGAAAACGTAATAATATAAAAACGCAATATTATAATTTACTATTGTATTTATATTCAAATATATTCATTTCACTTCCTCGAGACGGCACAAACAGACTTCATTGAGACTTTCGAAAGCAAAACATGGGCTCTCGCACACCAGTGTTTCCACTTTCAAAACGGGCTCAACCCGTCATTTATGCCCACTCAGTAAAGACTCAGTAGGACCCTCACTGAGTCGTTAGCGGACCAGTTTCAGCTGATTCGCTAACTTACTTTTAAGAAACTGGTTCTCGCTTCTCAGTTTCTTTTTGCTCGTTATTTCCTTCGGTTTGCACGAGAGGTTGTTCCGTTGTATTGGCATTGCTTGGTGGTGGTTGCCTTTGATGCATTGGTTCATTAACTTGATTAGGCTCCTATGTTCCGTGTTAGTTGATTTGTTTTTGCAAATCCCTAATTTCGGAGTATATTGCTGGTGGTGGATTAGCTATTTCCAAGGGTTTAGACGCGTTGGTATCTTCCTTAGCTCTCTATTTTTAAATAAACTATTTCTGATATTCAATTTGGAGCTTCTTCTTGGCTTTCGTTAAGATTGGCTTGGTTTCCTATTTTGCGTATCGTATTTTATTCATTTTGACCATCTTTTGGCATGATTTGATAGGCTTTTCTAAGACAGGTTATTTATCCTCTTTCTTTTTCTAAGTTTCCTTTTGAGGAGACTTTGTGTTCGATTGGGGCTTTTAAGTGGTCTTTTGATCTTGTGACTTTTAGACTGGGGGCTTTTCCTCTTTCTGCTTCTGAGCGTCCTTTGGCTTCGTTTTGTCAGGCGCCTTTTCTTCGATATTCTTCGTAGGTTCAACTTTCTAACTTACTTTAGTCTTTTTCTTCTCGTTTTCAGGCTGGGCTTCGGCATTGCTTGTCTTTTAAGTGATCTTCTTGTCGTCATGCTTCTTTTTGGTTTCTTTGAATTTACGCATCACTGCCGCCGCTGTATCAAATTAACTTTACAATTCTCTTTACAATTTGGCGATCTTCTCTTTGAGAGACTAAATTTTTACATGCATTATAATTTACTATTGTATTTATATTCAAATATATAATATTAACCTAACATGTTTTATAATGAAAATGTACGTTGAAGCTTTAAAACTTGCTCAATAACACTTTATTGTAATTAATAATGTATAATTAATTGAATTAATAATCTAATTAATTTATTATATTTTTTATCTCTTCACAAACTTGTTTATAAAAATATCTTTACCTCCATTAATAATATCAACAGATTAAAAAATACAAGCTAAATATAAAAGTTTAATCACATTATCAGCAACCAGTGGTTCCGCTAAAAGTGAGTCCGTTAGCGTTTCCAGTAATGCAAACTCCGTTAGTAGCATAAGTATTAGTTCCAACGAACTGAATAACCGTTTTCTTGCATCCTTAACCAATAATTACTCCATTATATGTACCTGACATCTACATCTCGCTTTTCACTGAATCAAGCGTAACTTATTGTGTTTGCGTTGGAGTGAGTCCTGGTGCTCCAGCTTCACCTAACATTCCCCCGCATGCATAAGCTTTTGCAGTTCCTTTAGAAATTGAGTTCGTAATTAATACAATTCCTCCTTACAATAGTCCTAGAAAACCTCCGGCTGATCTAGTTGTGATCACATTCAAAGTGGTGTTCGTATCTGCTATTTACAAAGTTGGGACCAGGTGTAAATGTCCTACTATTCCCCCGCTCACCGAGTACCAGCTCTAATAAGTGTTATCCCCTTGTTTAGTTACGTCAACAGTAACTTGAACGGAGCAGTTCTCAACTTATAATTAATATTAGCCCTGAATCATTCCAACTAAGCCACCTGATTTAAATACGGTTGAAGTGGAAGCCGAATCCAACTTAAGACGAATATCAATTGAGCAGTTTTGAATGAACGTATTTTGGTTCATAAGGCCAGTTAAAGTTCCGATGAAAACTTGACTTGAGGATTTGGACTATTTGACCGTTAATACACCCTTAACGAGAATGTTTGAAAACACGGTCGTAAGTGAGAAGAGACCAATGGCGGTTGACTGAGAAACTGGAACAGTGGTTTCAAAATTAATGATTGAATTCGAAGCTACAGAAGAATCAGAAGAAAGGGAGCACAAGGAAATCTAATCGAAGTTATTACCAGCTAAATCGCTAGAAACGGTTATGTAACCATTACAAGTAATTTATGTAAAAACAATAACTTTCTACACAACGCAAACCTGAGTGTTGTAATCCAAAACGTAACTAGATTAGCATCCAGTACAAATTTTCTACGGCTTAGTTAAAGCCGTAAATGAGGTGACGACCCGATTTATGTTCGGATCCTGCGGATTAATTAACGCACACTTGGAATTTGTTAACACATAGTTCACATTACACATAAGATATTAATTAGCATATTAATCGATATAATATACACCTTAAGTATCTTTGTAAAGCTAAACACATATATTGGAAATATTAATCTGGTTATTCAGACATTGCTGCATGGATAGAATCAAATAGATCATTTTGTGGGGTGGTAAGTGGGACAGAAACAATATTATATTTTATCGTTATCAGTAGAAATTAAGAAATATAAAAATGTTATCGAATTTACGAATGACCATTTTTACATTTTCTAATTTGTAAGTGATAATAAATTGTAATTGTAAAAATATGATTGTATTGGTAATTTTAATAATACCTTGAGTTGTCTTAGTTTTTACATTACAGTAATCATAATTATGTTTTCAACTAAAAAAGGTTGAATAATTACTTAATTAATTACTCCATCAATCAAGTTGATCTTTATGTATTGCTCTATGTATTCATTAAAACTTTGTTCAATACTCAACTAATTCCATAAACACCAATATAAATAAACCATTAACATAATCATAATAAGGTACAGGTAAAACTGTTATGTATTGAAAAACTATTTTTAGAAGCATTCAACTGAATACTATTTGTAATAGCGAATAATTAGATCATAAATGTTATGACGTAAAAGAAATGAATTGAATGGTGTGTTAAAGGTTTCACATCTTAAAAAATGTATAATATTGAGTTTTTATTTAATGTTTAAAAATGAAGTAGTGAAAATTGTAGTTTTGATTGTAACGAGTTAAAATAATGAATTAAAGTGTTTATGGTGCAAATAACCCCACAAAATAACAAGTTTAAAGTACAAATACTAAAATCAACAATTTAATATTTTCACCCCGTATTGAATTGACTAAACATATAAAAACTATTAAACATTTACAACACTTAAGAATGTGTTTGAATAATTATATGAATAATCTAGTTGACCTTTTGTTGTCGAGTCATTTCATTCATCAGCCCTCACACTCCGAAATCCTCTTATTTATAAACGTAGTCTCCTTTCTCGAGCAGTTGCAGTACCCATAGTGCGACATCAAATTTCTTCTCATCGCTCCAGTTTTCGTGCATTTCAATCTTTTGTTTGAATCTCGTTTGTATTTCGAGAATAAGTTAATCGGTTGTTCTGGATTTTTACTCAAATTCAATTATGTGTTCAGAGCTTTCCACTTCAACTAGATCCGTTTACCCGCACACGCACTACACCAGTGGGAACTTGTATTACCTCGTGACCACTCCACAAACACATTTGTACAGCGTTTTCGCCCAGTTTTAATTATAAACGACCCTCTAAATCAACTTTTTTGGAACGTCCTCACTTTAAACGGTAATTTTAACTTTACACGTTGGACAGAGAGTAACGTTGTTCCTAATCGCCTCGAACTTACACACACAGTGCAGTTTGTGCCCGCACTCGAGCTACGTGTACTCGTGATCACTCAGGTTCCCAAAGCAGATCATGCACGCATCATTGGACGCAGCCGAGCACACACACTTATTAGTAACGGTGGAGTGGTGAATAGGGCGGGAATAAAAGGAGAAATCGTCAAAAACGTTGCAAGAGTGGCAAAAATAATCGGCAAATAATATATTGCAATTAGAACAGGAATTTGAGATTTAACCAGAATGAGAACAATAACGGCAACGAAGCTGAGTGAAATTAGCGGGGTGGGACTGGTCGGCGTCGTGACACTTGCGACAACCGAAGAATTACTAACACTCGGCGCAAAATAACTCACAACCGCACGAAATATGAGAACAACCCACAGAATCCTACAACCGGTAAAAAATAGACACTAAATCCGGATCGGAAGAGCTGAAATCACTCCTGCGCTTTAACAAATGCAAAAACGGAAGATTCTCATCGAAATCAGAATACTTGCACACAAGCTACGAAGTATTCAACAAACTCTGCACATAGGCGGTATTATCAGACGAAACAACAGAGTGATAAAATTATTTGATAATATTCTCGTTGTATTTTAAAGTTGCAAAAATTACCTTATTGTGATTATTTTCTGCACATTTCGTTGTATCCTAGTTCATTGGAGTGTGATTATAACATTAATATTAAATAAGTCCATATATTAAATATATTTTAGGATCCACATCATAGATGGAACTTCTTTAATAAAAATAACTAGATACAAAAGGCCCGTCATGTTCCTTAATATTAAACGAAACCACAGTACTAGTTCGTTAAAGTACTAAATTATAAGTGTTTGATCTGAAATCTCAAAAAGTTACTCAAACTTTTGACTTAAATTTGCAATATAATTCTTTCCCATGTGTAATCGTTGAAGGTGTCTACATAGAATTACAACCATAATTATGTTATCACGTAGATGTGATGAGTTAAGTTGTCCAATCCTAGCCATCCCGAGAATTTATTGGTGGTTTAAACGCTGCTTCTTTTGTTTCGTATTAAAACTATCTTTTGATATTAAACAGGTCTCACTTGTACCTATTTGATGCTCTAAGCCAAGATTTACTTCCAGTAACTAAACTTCCTGCTTGTGATAATGGAGCTTTGTTTATAAGTTCGTAGAAATAAGTTGGTATCTGCAGTTTTGATTCAGATTAATTGTATGTATTGGATACCACTTCGCACGCGCTATCTCCGAGAGAGTTTGGGATAGAATCTAAGAATGGTCAGGCAGTTGCTCTGAATTCGCAGGAAATTCTCTTATTTGGTCCGCTGATGAATCAGATCAGCTCAAAAGCAGTATATCTGATCGATTTGAAGAACTAGACCAGAAACACGCTCCTTGTGCTCGAGAATCCGATCACAGAGTCCCACCTTGCAATAAACAAGGACACTGTTATTTTAACGGACGATGCTGGTATGTTGATGGTGTTCCGCATTGAAAACCTCAATCAACAATAAAATACAGCTCAACAGTTGAAAGTGTCAACGAAGAAGAAGTTTTAAACTGCTCAGACTATTTATTAGAGGGATAAATACGACATTTTTTGCGATTTCCTTTTTAAAGAGGTGGAAACATTCAAGAAGAACTGCGAAAAATAGAAAACGGACAAAATTCTGAACGAAACCTGTTTGGTCTTGGAGGACATAATCCGTGGAATGCTGAACGACAAAACGGGCAAGTCGGAACTTAAAACGTTAATTCAACAAGGTTTAACCTTAACTCTCAAAGATCAGGAGATATATTTCGATTCGCTCAAGAGTGAAGTGGAAAAGAAAAAGTAGGAGGAAATTGATGCGTCCAAAATCCTCAAACAACTCCAAGAAAAGAAAAAATTAGTAAAACAAACCGAATCAATTCACGAAAAAGAAGAAACGGACAAAATGAAACTCGAACTTCAAATCCTCAAAAGGAAAATGCAAGAAGAACTCGACAACGAAATTGAAGAAGAAAGGAGAAAAATGATGAAAGAACTTGGTGTTGAATGAAAGAAGAAAAGAATGATTAAATCAGAAAATAAATTAATTATTAGTAAAAAATTAAACAATAACCATTTTTCTAACGTTACTTTTTCATCTTTTCTTTCGTTTCTTGTAGTTTATTATACAAATCAACACATTTTTGCATTTTAGTTTGAAATTATTACCCTTTATTTGTTTAATTACTGTTTTATAAGTAAATTATATAGTCTATTGGTTGAAACGTTCCTTATATTATGCTACTATTATACCATATCATATGAATCTGTTCGCGCTCATGGTGGACATCCGGGACTTCCAGCCGATATTCGACGCGAACGAAAGAGTCATGAGACTCGTGGGAGACCTCCCCCAAGAGTGCCTGCCGTACTGAGAATATAAATATATATTCATTTGTATAATTTTAAAACTCTTTTTGTAAAGTCGACTTGTAAAGAATTCTTGCGTATTAATTCCTTATTTTAGTATTTACAGTGTATTGACTTTATATAGCTTTTGTTATACAATATAAATATTTACCACTTCTTGAAATGAAGTCAAGTGATATCTCTGAAGAAATGATCAAAGAATTTAAAGATAGGGTTTTAAATGATATGCTGGTAATCTAATATTAAGCATTATTTAATAGTCTAAGCTTTATTAAAGAAATTAATATTAAAGTGTTGTAATTAATCAAATGCAGGTTGCATTTGTAACTAGATCTGAACAACGAATCTATCGTAGATTTAACAATAAAAAGTTGTGAATTAAAGACTGTCGAAGGGCTTTAACTGCCTAATCTAGAGATTCTTAACTTGTCTAACAACAAACTTACTTCGATTAAGAACATTAAGAACTTTACTAAACTGAAAGTTTTAAATTTATCGCATAACCATAAAGTTAAAATCCACCATCTTTAGTTCTTGGTGCAGTTGAAAGAACTGGATTTATCAGAATGCATGCTCACAAATATTTATGCTGTACAATCTCTTGTGAATCTTGAAGTTCTGGATATAAGCAAAAATAGAAGCATTAATATTAGCAAACTTGAGAACATTACGAGTTTGAAATTATTGTGTGCAAATCATTGTCGCATAAAAGATATTTCAAAGCTAAGATCACTAATAAACCTTGAAGTGCTTGATTTAGCTCACAATAATATATCTGACATTTGGGCGATACAATACCAGGTGAATCTGACTATATTAGATTTAGATTATAATTGCATAAAAGACATTTCGAAGTTAAGTTCATTAATAAACCTCGAAATGCTATATTTGGCACATAATAATATATCTGACATTTAGGCGATACAACATCTGGTGAAACTAACTTCATTAGATTTGGACCATAATAGTATAAAAGACATTTCTCCTTTACAATATTAACAAAACTTATAGGAACTTATTATCTTGAACCACGATCGAACAGAAGTAAGCGTAGCTCCGCTTAAATCTTTAAGCTAACTTAAAAAATTGATAATAAATAATTGCATCATTTAAGATATTTCTCATTTGAACACACTAATTAATTTGGAGGAATTTAGAATAGAGTTTAGCCTTAACCTGAATTTATCTATGATGCAATTCTGGGTTAACCTAAAGAAGTTAACAATAGTGTATAGTGTCGTTTAGAATATATCAGTTCTTAAAAATTTAATTTATTTGGAGGAACTAAATTGTTCTTATAATGCTAATATTGACATAACACCGCTTTAATATCTGGTTAATCTTAAAATATTAAAAATTTGCTACTGTTAGCTAAAATCTATCACATAGTTACGACCACTCATTAATTTATAAGAATTACATCTGCCATCTAATTATATATGTGACATATCTCCACTAGAACCGCTTGTGAAATTATAATACTTGGGAATATATGATAATTTCATAACAGATTTTACTCCGATTTAACAGCACCCAAACTATAAGATGTATTTTATTAGCGAATAAAATATACCAACAATCTAGGAATAAATAATATCAACAAAGATTCAAATAGTTGAAGGTATAAACCTTAAACACATAAATCTTAACAGAAAAATGAAGATACTAAATTTAGATTTCACTCTTGCAGTATAAAGGGCAAACTCTCTAATTAAGTAACAGTACTATGATCTAATAGCATTTACTGGTAAAATAGTTCAACTCTTTGGAAGCCTTAATTCAAGCCACTACGAGTGAAATTGATTCTAATATCTCATAAATATAAAAGAATGCATTTATTTTAAGGCTGTTACGGGATATCTTTGGATTTTCCAGTTTTGTCCCGGTTTAGCTAAAGCCTTTAGCTTTCTCCGGAAAATGCCCTTCCGGATTGTCCACTTTACAAATGTTAGATTAAAATAAAGCCAGCCATCGTCTCCGATCTGATCGGGTTCTTGTCATTTCAATCGTTAATTTCGATTAAGTCAACGATTAAAAGACGATTAATAATTTATAATTTTGAAGCTATATGTATACTATAGACTTATAAACAACTAAAAATTAAATAACCACTCCAACTTCTTCACTCCACCATTTTTGATAATAACAGTACTTCCATTCAATATTTGCATAGTTGTCAATCGTATACTAACGATTAAATTTATAATCGTTTTGATCGTCGATTATCGTATATTTTGAATTTTAATCGTCTTTTGGTTGGCTTTAGATTAAATTGGTTTAAAATAGTAGTCAATTAGCAAAAAATATAACTGTGAAAATTACGAATTAAGATACAATATAGTTATATACTTTACGCTAAAGGATTGTGCATACACTCTACTACTAGTATTTGAATGGCACAAAAATTCTATTTTTCAAAAAGTGTGATAATGCGGCAGCCAAAAGTGCGAGACTTTTGGTTAGAGAGGAATGTTGTTGGTTTCTTAGTGATCATTGGTTTAGAAAAGAAAGGAAATGTGATGATCAGAAAAAAAGGGTGACCACACAGTAAAACAACAAGAATTATTAAAATATATATTATTTTTACTTGGCTATAGTAAAATAACTAGTATATATTTATTTATTGCGTTTAGATGTATTGTTGGATTGTTGCTGTTGAGTGAGTCATGTTATTATTAGTAAAGATGTAATTTACGGTGTGACGTCTTTCTTTTTAAAAAGTACAACATCAATAATAGTAGTGAAACTTTTAAATAATTTAGCTATCAATCAAATTGCTTTTACCACACCTCAAATAGTGAATGCTTGAAAACAGTTAAACTTTCGAGAGTTGGGGCAAGTCAGCGTTTAGTTCTTTTGCAATGAGTTATTCTACGGATCCGTAGTTGAATCAGTTTTGTTCTTCTTTGGTGATAAAGGACTCTCCGGCCACACTTATTTCAGTTGGGAAGACTTCACCTGTGTTCACCTATACTGGTGCTCCGGTAATATTATTGTCACTTGATGCGTGCAAATGCGCGTGCAATTTCATGTCTTCGATTAACATGATGCAGGTTCTGCCTGAGCAGGAGTACCCGATTCAAGCCCTCTTGACCAAGTACTCCCCAACGGCCTATAATGATATATTACTAGCTCTGAGTATTCTTTGGGACTTCAGTGAATAAGAAGCCCCCGAGGTCTTGCAGTAAAGGAACGAGGCCATAATTCAAATTCTTAAAGACGCTCAAATGAACTCTTAAAGTGTAAACCTCGAAGCTTTAGCGTTTTAAATCCGCTGCCAGGCTCAGAACAGAGGTGAGTTCTTCTACGAGTCATTGGCCAAGGAACTTGATTAATTTGGAGCGCTTGTGACCCCGTTTTTGAACAGGTTCGGCCAAATTCAGGGCCAAGTTCAAGTATTAGATGCTGGTTCACCGGTGGTAATTGGAGCGGGAGAATATTTTGTTATTGAGCATTTACAGTAAAAGGGAGCGTTCTTCAAATTAATTAAAGACGCGTTCGAATCTAAAATATAATTTGATCTGGAACTCACAAACACCTGTTTGCAGCAAATTGAAAGCAACCCGACCTGGTTCAAATCTGAACGCGTTGAAATGAAGTTAAACGAGACAAACGCAGCACAAATAACTAATTAAGACTGCAAATACAACCTGAAGTGGGAAAAATGCCAAAATCAAACCATAAACGTTAACAATAAAAACGGGTACTACTTCCAATTTGGAGGAAGCTGCGAAATAAACGGAAAGAAAGTCATCGTCCCCGTTTACTACAAAATGAACCAAACCGATAAAATTGAAGCGGTTCTCTTGAAAGGAATGCAAGACGACCAAATTGGAGCCGTTATTATTGAGGAATGAGACAGTATGTTGTACAGTATATAGGACAAAATATATAATTATATATGGAGATGTGCAGCTGTTCATCTAGCCCATGTTTTGCTTTCGAAAGTCTCACAATCGTTCGTTTGTGCCGTGTCGAGGAAGTGAAATGAATATATATATCATATATTATATATCCAATAGATAATTTATTACTTTACAAATAATCTGTAACACTACGATTTTTTAGATCTAGAATGAAAAGCCTTTATATATTGTTATTTATGATTCCTTCGCGAATATAGGAGATTTTTGGTGCGTGCCATGCATGGAATGTTTTACAAATAGTGTATCACGTGTATTA
The DNA here is from genome assembly GCA_963988835.1 of Hexamita inflata. Classification (NCBI taxonomy): domain Eukaryota; phylum Fornicata; order Diplomonadida; family Hexamitidae; genus Hexamita; species Hexamita inflata. The sequence goes on along the minus strand of CAXDID010000856.1, from coordinate 48,255 downwards.
TAATATTTATGATTTATGATTGGACAAAGTATAAGTAATATTAATTTAACCTGAGGATATGTTTAAAATAGTCATGAAAAGTAATACTTTTAAGTTTGAAGTATATTACTATTGATTCAACTCATTATCATGGTGGAAATATATTAAAATACAGTAAATTATATATGTTATCATAATATACGATTAAAGTATAAATTACAAAATCAAATGAATAATTACATTAAAAGTCAATGAAAATGGCACCGACTAGTAACATAATATCATACACGCGTTACAAATAGGCTATAATAACAAATTTATGTATTATATTTTATGTATTATATTATATTTTAAAACTTCTTATAAAGTAAATATTAAAAAGTACTGATTTTCTTACATCTATTGTTTAATAACAAGTCTCAAATATCTTCAAACTCCCCGTAACTCTGAGATAAGAACTATAGACCACACTATGTTAATTTTTAATGTTGTAAACTTATCACTTTAAATTGGACTTGAGATATAAAATGAGAAAATATTCTTTTCAAATCAAGTTGTGTTTGTGCGCTGCATTAAATGAAAATATAATATTCAAAGAAGGCAAAAGGAGACTTTTGAATATTTTAAATTTAGATAAATTTGTAAAGTTGAATTTATGATCTTCTTTCAACAAGTGATAAGTATTGAACTACTTCACGTTCAAAAGATTGAATATGATATCCACAAAGAATAGTCATCATGATGTTGTTTTCACTGTGATCAATGAATCCAGTTTTTATAGTTCATAAATAGGTTGATATTGGGATCGGCTAAGTAGAAATACGAAACGTCGAGTTCAATCTTCTAGCATACTCGTGGAAATCAACAATTCGTCACACCTCCAAATAATTTAACGAATTTATCCCGTAAAGCTAAATATGTGGGTTTAGTGAAATATAAGTTTGAAGTTTTCAAGAAATAGTTCAACAAGTCTTGAAAAGTGTTCGATTCAGGTCAAATGAAATCAATTCTACTCAATATACTAGCGGATAGTCGGCATTCATTTAACTAATTCCAAGTTCGTAACTTATCATGTAAATTTATTTTCGGGGGTTTTGTTGGAATTGTTTTGGTTGGTACCATTCAGAGTTACAGAAAGGACTTCAGCGTAATTGAAGTGAATGCAACAAATAATTCTATTTGTAGAAAAGAAAATATATTGGAATACTAATTCCACTCCGAACTTGAAAAAGTTAGAAGCCTTAACAAGACATCTCAATTAATATTATATGCAGGGCCCTACTTAGTTTATTCGCACATCATTTAAATTGATCTAGCTCATTTTTAACAACCTTAATAAACAAAATTTGATTTGAAGAACAACAGAAAGTAAGTTAGCCCAGTATCATCAGTGTACAATTATATACCCACCATGACTCTATTTGCACATGCTTACCTTACAGAAGAGAACACGTAAGAAAATTACTAAAATGGTTAGTAAACATATTTTCATTATGCAATGAATAACGTTATATGAACGATGAATAAGTTGATATGAGGTAAGATTAACTATCAAATAATACAATAAAATGCAATCCATCGGGTCCAAAACGTTATTTTACTCTGACAATCAAACCCCGTATACCCCAGTATATGAACATATAAAGTCTTTATCATCAACTAGCTTGGCTCCCTCCAGGAGCTTTTCCTTAAAAATCTAGGGTTGTAACTTACTTTATTATATTGTTGCTTGCACCTACTAGTTAAATAATTTATTTCACATATCCGTTTCCAGTTTGCCACTCCAATAAATTTTATACAGTGTAGTTATGTAATTTTATAGGTATTTTGACAAAAATAAAATGACTCACATAACTGTAACCTTGTCATCAGTACTAAGGCTCAATTTAATCATTCCATCTTCATCTCATAAATCATGGCAATCCACAAATCCAAACTTAGTTACACAATTTTGACAAAAATATGATACATTTTATCACTTAAAATATCTTAAAATGATAGTATACATAAACAGTGGATTAAGGATTTACAAACTTAATCACTGATAAAATGTGTTTATAAGGTGAAAAATATTGTAAATACATTAATTTATAATATATTAGAGGATATTTTACTACAAAAATAAATTAAAATATTGAGAAAACTAAGATATAAATAGATTTTCGCACGCTATTTTAATTTGTGCGAGAAACCATAGTTAATCCACCATAGGAATTTGCAAAAACAAATAAACTAAGAAAGAATCCAGTAAGCTGAAGTTAATGGAACAATGCATCAAAGGCAACCATAATCTAACAATGTCAATACAACGAATCAACCTCATGTGCAAGCCAAAGGGAATAACTTAAAAGGATAAAAGATATCGGTAAAACCACGAACGACTCATTGAGGACCTTAATGAATCTTTACTATTGTTATTTGTCATATATGAAATAATTAGAAGCCCATAAATTAGTGCTCAAGAATTCTCTTAAAATGATCTATATAAAATTATAAATTAAATAGTATAAATTATAAATAAATGAAATGTTAGAATCAATTTCACTCGTAGTGGCTTGAATTAAGGCTTCCAAAGAGTTGAACTATTTTACCAGTAAATGCTATTAGATTGTAATACTGTTACTTAATTAGCTGATTTGTATTATTTACCACTAAAGAGAAATCTAAGTAAAGTTTTTTCATTTTTCTGTTAAGATTTATATGCTTTCTGTTTATTCCATCAACTATTTGAATCTTCGTAGATATTAGAGGTTGTGTTCGAAAATCATATAGTGTCCACTATATGTGTTTCGTCCACTAAGTGGCCGAAGTGAAAAGGTGTCAAAATATTTTTATTCCATTTTATATTTATTAGGGTGTAACCTGATCGTTTTACATTTTTACCACTTTATTTATAATTGTAGAATCTCACTTATTGTAAACCCGAACTTGATCTACACTTAATCCAAAATCTATTGTTTATGAAAATAATTGCAGTTATAATAACACAAATTTTTCAATTCACTGTATATAACACAATAAATTAACATATTACCATTGTTTTCAACAAGAACGAAATAAGATGATTTCTGAAGAATAAGGATTTGAAAAATTACGTTATAATCTTTAAGAATACAAACTGCTTTAACATCGTTCTATATAGCATAACTGTTATAAGCTAACACCAGAGCTCATACGTTCCATTTGTTCGTCAAATATCTTAAAATCTGAAAAATAAAAACCAATCTTTGTTAACATATACCAGATAACCAGAATTTTATTAGTTAAAATATTGTAATTTTTAATAGTTATCAAAGTACTAGTCTATAGACGTAAGTTGCTGAAATTTAACAAATTTGTATTTTCATGAAATAAATACTTAAATTATAACAGCTTTGCGATATTCTGAACGTAGCATTAACAAAATATTTACTTTGGTGTATTACATTTATCGCATACCTTCCAAAATTTAAAAATTTTAACTTAAAATAATAGTCATGATTATAGTCTATAAATATATAGCTTACTGATTATATAAGTGAGCTTTACGTATTTTATAAACATTATTATAATTTTACCATTTAATTTATCATTCTATGTTTAGGCTTTTATTTCTTAACTAATTCATAGTTGCGGAGTGGGTTCATATAATTCGCAGAACTTCATTATATTTAAAATAGATTGGATATAGTGTCAAAACATAGAAAAGCCAAAAACGTTGTTTTGGACCACTTAGTGGACGAAACACATATAGTGGACACTATATGATTTTCGAACACAACCTCTATTATTAATTCTTCAACTAATGGCATATTTTAGTTTCTAATATCATACTGCTATAAGTTAGGATGCTGCTAAATCGGAGTAAATCTATTATGCAATTATTATATAAACATAATTTCTACAGTTTTCTAAGCGGTTCTAGTGGAGATATATCGCATATACGATTATATCCCAAATGTAATTCTTATATATTTATAAGTGTTCTTAACTACGTAATAGATATTAGCTTACATGAAGTGAGATGTAATATTTTAAGATTAACCAGATGTTAAAGCGGTGTTATGTCAATATAATCGTTATATGAACAATTTAGTTCCTCCAGTTTATATAAATTTCTAAGAGCTGATATATCCTAAACGTCAATATACACTATTGTTAACTTCTTTAGGTTAACCCAGAATTGCATCATAGATAAATTCAGGTTAAGGCTAAACTCTATTCTAAATTCCTCCAAATTAATTAGTGTGTTCAAATGAGAAATATCTTAAATGATGCAATTATTTATTATCAATTTTTTAAGTTAGCTTAAATATTTAAGCGGGGCTACGCTTACTTCTGTTCTATGGTTCATGATAATAAGTTCCTATAAGTTTTGTAAAAATTGTAAAGGAGAAATGTCTTTTATACTATTATGGTCCAAATCTAATGAAGTTAGTTTCACCAGATGTTGTATCGCCTAAATGTCAGATATATTATTATGTGCCAAATATAGCACTTAGAGGTTTATTAATGAACTTAACTTCGAAATTTCTTTTATGCAATTATAATCTAAATCTAATACAGTCAGATTCACCAGGTATTGTATAGCCTAAATATCAGATATATTATTGTGAGTAAAATCAAGCACTTCGAGGTTTATTAGTGAACTTAACTTTGAAATATCTTTTATGCGACAATGATTTGCACACAATAATTTCAAACTCGTAATGTTCTCAAGTTTGCTAATATTAATGCTTCTATTTTTGCTTATATCCAGAACTTCAAGATTCACAAGAGATTGTACAGCATAAATATTTGTAAGCATGCATTCTGATAAATCCAGTTCTTTCAACTGCACCAAGAACTAAAGATGGTGGATTTTAACTTTATGGTTATGCGATAAATTTAAAACTTTCAGTTTAGTAAAGTTCTTAATATTTTTAATCGAAGTAAGTTTGTTGTTAGACAAGTTAAGAATCTCTAGATTAGGCAGTTGAAACCCTTCAATAGTCTTCAATTTACAGTCATTTATTGTTAAATCTACGATAGATTCGTTGTTCAGATCTGGTTACAAATGCAACCAGCATTTGCATAATTATAATACTTTGAAATCCAATAATTTGATAAAGCTTAGACTATTAAATAATGCTTAATATTAGATTACCAGCATATCATTTAAAACCCTATCTTTAAATTCTTTGATCATTTCTTCAGAGATATCACTTGACTTCATTTCAAGAAGTGGTAAATATTTATATTGTATAACAAATGCTATATAAAGTCAATACACTGTAAATACTAAAATAAGGAATTAATACGCAAGAATTCTTTACAAGTCGACTTTACAAAAAGAGTTTTAAAATTATACAAATGAATATATATTTATATTCTCAGTACGGCAGGCACTCTTGGGGGAGGTCTCCCACGAGTCTCATGACTCTTTCGTTCGCGTCGAATATCGGCTGGAAGTCCCGGATGTCCACCATGAGCGCGTAGTTGTACTGGAAGCCGGTTTACTCTGCCACTTCGTTCATGTGCTGCACCACCTGATTCAAGAGCGCCTCTGCGTTGAGTCCCTCTGCAGTGTCGATGCTGTACGCCTGGTACTCGAAGCTGATGCGGCCGACCACTTTGCTCAGGTCGTCGAACAGCTTCGGTTTCGCGATCAGTTCGATTTCTACTTGTGTTCCGTTTGCTTCAACTATCATTGTTACAAGTGCGCCTGTGTTCGTGAATCTCAGTTTAGGTTAATTAATGGTTTTAAAGTCTTGCCCCGAATAGCTGTCATAATACTTGTGAAAGATGTAGTACACGTTGTTGAAGGCTTCGTCTTTCACCGCCATCTGCATCTCGGCGTTGAATTTGTTCATTGTTATCGGGCTAGTTCCACTCTTAAGGTATTCGTCCGTTAAATTGCTCCCCAAGTAAGTGTATCCGCTGAACATAAGTGAGATGTACCCGTTTCCAACTTAAACTCTGTCCACGTACCGTTCGTCTTTTATTATATTTTGATCAGTTAAGAGCGTTTTTTACCTGCGCCCGTCTTCAAAAGCTCCGTTTATGAGCCCAACGAACCCGTTCATGAGCACTGAGGAGAGAAAATCTGAAATTTGATTCTGAAGTGAGTCAAGAATTACATCAATGAGCGACTAAAAGATCCAGGACTGGCCACCTTTCAATTAAATGCGCAGCTTTTCGTAGTCCATGGTCGTTTTCAGCACGCTTATGATCATGTGACCAGGGCAAGACTCTTTTTCTTACTATGAATCGGCAACGGCAGATAAGACAGCATTTTACATTATAAGATCGCCAGTTCCGTGATCGCTCGTGTACGGATACGAATTCTGCTGGAACTTCCACACAAATGAAAGCTAAAGGTCCACATTCTCTAAAAATAAAGTTACTGGCTGATTCTGCTGAAGATCCATCTAAAGGTTCGGAACATTCACATTAGCTATTTTTATCTCCGAGAGAGTGAAATCCATTTGCGTAGCACCTAGATTTATTGGAATCGTTATGTCTGGAATATGGATATCGTATACCGCCCAAAGTGATGTTTCAATTCCACACAATAGATATTTTTCAGCACCGATTTTGTTGGCTGTTGAAGACTATGCACTGTCGTCGGGACCTAAAAGACGAGGAAAACCAAACTCGCACTTCCTATTGAGTACTAATTGCAAAAATATCATTTATATGAAGTGGGTAAATACATTCTCAAAAACATTAAAACTTACACCGCAATTTCATTATATTTCTATTTTGATCGAATAACTGAAATAAAACTGATCATGTGAGTTTTATTGTAAGTTTTAGAATTTGTACAAAATAATTCAGTTCCATAAAATGAAAACGCGTGTTTTCACTTTACATTGTAAGTGTATTGATATAACACTTAATATAACACTTAGATTGGAAAAAAGATGAAAACCATTTTAATAAACTGGAATATTATCAACCACAAGAATTATTAAAATATATATTATTTTTACTTGGCTATAGTAAAATAACTAGTATATACCTATTTATTGCGTTTAGATGTATTGTTGGATTGTTGCTGTTGAGTGAGTCATGTTATTATGTTATTATATAAACTGCTTTATTGTTATGTATTACAGTATTCAAAATATGATCTAAACTTTTTAACTTTAAGTCAATTCTTTAAGTCAATATAATATAACTTGAATAAATAACAAACTAGTAATTAGTTAAAGATTTTTCAAAATAAAGTGATTAAAATTTAGCTGAACTTTTAAAGTTCACATAATTAGGTGTGAGCTAAAAGGTGCTTGGCAATTGCTCTTAAATAGGTTTCCCGGATCTAATAACTATTAAGAGAGAGAAAATAAATTAGTAAACTGTTGACAATATAATAGTGATTTTAAGTTAAACTTGAACGGGAAACTTCAGATATTTTAGTATCACAAATAATATATGGGATGAACTATAATTTTAAATAATACCAAAAAATATATAATAAGATAAGTTAATAAAGTAAAGAATGTTAAATTTGAAGTTTTTGAAGTTTTTTCATAATATCTGTAATTATATTTTAGTGACCACAAATCCAGTCTGTTTAGACTACCAGTTTAAACTAACGGTTAGTTATTTTGTGAAGTGTTTACAAATTAATATGTATGTATTAATATTAATATATACTAATAATTTAATAAATCACTTCAAATGCACTTACCTAAATTTCTGTTTTAGATCATATTTTTATTATTAGGTTTAACAGTAGGCGGTTAGCTGGTTAAATTCATAGACAGGAAGTCAAAGCGCGCTGTTTCAGAGCTAGAGTCCACTTCTCTTTAGCAGGCAACTAGTTATATTTTTAATCAGAACAATCTGTCCTATCTTGAGAAAAAGCTGTCCAGTGCGAAAGTTTTGTTCAATATATCTAAAATTAATGTCGTTTCTGCGAATGCGGTGATGAAAAATACAGAAAACGCCAGTGTTATCTATTGCGTGCTGAATACGGATATACAAACAACTATCAACACTAAGCGCTTCCACCTTGATATTAAAATTAATAAACTCGCTTGCGCCTGCAATATATCAGCTGATAACCTTAAATTAAGCAAGATATAACTAGATTTCGACTTCAGCCCCAAATTATTGAGCAAATTAATAGTTAAATTTGGAATTGAACAGTTTTTGAACAGAAAACTAAAAAATGGGATCCCGAACGACTTCAAACTTCTTTTCGACAAAAAAGAACCCGAGAAAAAAGTTGACGAGTGAGGATTAGAAATAAACGGTTCATATTTTAATTTCTTAAGATTTATTTAAGGGGGTTTTAGTTTATAACTTTGTTTATAAAGGAGATAAATTATATGGTTTTGTAATTTTTAGTATTTCTGTTTATAATATTAGTCACTTTACTTTCATTGATATCGCTATAACGATTGAGGATGATTGAGGACATCAAATGTATGTTCCTTCGTCTTGAAGAAAAGCTTTTTCTGTGTTTTTACAGACTTTCACTATTAAGGGGCTATTTTATAAGGTAGGAATAATTCTAGTACTGGAATAATACTAGTAAAGCAGATTATCGTTCACTTTTCATTAATGCCAAAAATTTAGAAGTCAATTAGTTGTACAACAGTATTATCAGTATTATTTTAAAGAGGATTACAAATTATATATATGCATTGAAATGATGAGTGTACCACATAAATTTCTAAATTTTGTATCTAGATTCATGTAGATTCATGTTAACATTAATGATGCAAAATGATTAAATAAATGATCTGTGACATTATTATACGATATTATTTCTGATTTTTAAATTTCGTCAATTAACAAGACTTTTGCGTTAAATGTCATTTAATTGAAAAATAGAACAGTATTTATGCGTCATATTGTTTATACAACTGAATGAGAATGTATCTTTAATACCTGTAAAAACATACCTATACGTACATATTAAGTTAAAACTAGGCATTATATTAAATGAAACGAATCAATATATCACTCCAAAGATGTTTTAACTGAAACATTCTTTTAGTACATTTTCATATTAGATATTTTCATGCAATATTATTTCATAAATATTAGTTTAATTATTTCCAAGTCATATAAAGCCATTTTGACACACCATTCCACCTCGCAAAATTAATGAAAAATGTTCAAAATAATAAAATTATACAAAACATATAAACAACTGATTATATGTTAATAACGTGGTTTAGCAAATTTAACGCTTATTTATCATTTTAAAATATATTAATTATTTACTATTTAGCTTTTTACATCATTTCTATTTACAATATGACTATTAAAAGCTTAATTTAACGCAAATTTCTACGAATATGAGTGTCCCGTGTTAATTATATTATAACTAACTAATTCTGAATACATTAATTTAAGTATGCAGAAATTTATTATTGTGATTGTAAGTTATTTTTTGTGAATTTAAAAATATTTCTTCATCTACTTCTCAATCTTCATCTATTCTTCTAAGAGTAACAAATGTTAAATGAAACTTTAAAATATTGTTTAATGAAAAACGAAAATTATTGCTGGCTTTATCTTGGAGCTATAAAATATATTATAATTATTTTATCCATAAACCAATTATCTTAGTTAAACTGCTCCAATTTACCCGAAATTATCTCTGTAAACATAGTAATTCCGAATATTTCAAAACCTGTTCAAAATTTGAAAACAGTTTCAAAATAAATATTTTTTCTTTTAGCATAATTTAGCTTTAAATTATATTTGCAGAGTTTATTGCGTACAAATTTGGGGAAATAAATCATAAATAGTTTCATTATTTGTTTCAAGTTTTCATTAATTTTGCGAGGTGGAATGGTGTGTCAAAGTGGCTTTATAATGTCTGAAAATTAATATAATTATAATTTGAAGATAACATTGGATGATAAAATCTAATATGAATATATACAAAAAGAATGATTCAGTTAATATATATTCATCCTTTAATCATGTGCAAGTAACAACATTTATTTCAACAATACTTGTAATTAGCTATATAAAGATTACATTGGTACATACTTTATTAATTAAAAATCTAATAAATACATTATGTGCAATGTAAATTACGCTCTCATTAATTCTATTTGCTACAAGATTAAATTATAAGACCCAAATGTAATCTAAGCAGTGTCAACTTACACAGCTAAATAGAAACCTAAAATTATATGCACAGGTTGTATTCAAAATTATGTGATTGATGTAATTTCTCACTATTGTACTCCTGTAAAAACTCTTAAATTCACTGGAATCATATGTTCAGGTTCAGTTAAAGTATCAGCGGATCTATAAGGTTGGAATCAAGATACGGTCGCACTTTGCGCCTTCACGACAGATTCTTCATTTGCTTAAAATTCGGTTCTCGAGTTCAAAGCGTCGGTCTCTGTTTCGGATTCGACCGCAGTCGGATTATTCGCGCAAGTAACTACTTTTTCGAATGTAGTGATCAGAGGCGAGCTAACGGTTGTAATGTCCAAATCTAACGCCCAAGCTTTCGTCGGTTCTTTCATCGGTCTTTAAAACGCGAACATTTAAATTCAAAACTGCTCGATAACGATGACCATTCAGTTGGGCACCAACTCTCAGAAAACAGTCCTCAAGTCCGGAGGTCTCGTCGGAATGATTCAGGGAGCTGTTCAGCTTACGGTAACAAACTGCACTTGTGTTCTTACTGTTCCGAAAACAACACAACAAGACTACAACGGCGGATTGTTGTCCACCAAAAAGTGGTACAGCGTGAGCGGAGGAGTCGTGGGTCATCTCCACCTCGAACCGACAATATCGATCGACAACAGCACCACGACCGTGAGCATAGACACGACCAGAAGCGCGGGCGGGTTTGTCGGATTACTTCAAGGAGGTTACGTGCTCATCAGCAACTCGATCAGCCACGGAAGCGAAAACGCGTACTCGTGCGGCGGAATGATAGGAGAGGCGAACGCGCCCGGATTGCTCACCACTCAAACCATTCAAGTTACCGTAGACACAGTCAAAACAGATATAGGCATGAGCGGGACTTACAAGGGAGGAATAATGGGCTTCTAATCTAGCCAGGCTACCATTACTACTCAAGGGACAAATAACTTCAATGGAATGTGCTAAATCGGAAGTAGTTGCTGACTAATTGTTTATATTACATTTATAAATTTATAACCACATATGTAAACGGTAATTTATAAGTTATGTAATGGTAATTTATTGAATTTAACATTCATACAGCAAGCTCTGATATTCCTTTCATATAATACTAATATTTTTAGATAAATTGTCTCATTGCATTTTAATTTAAATGTTTATCAAAATATAATACCACATCATATATGGGTTGCTCGTCATCTATAGTAGATAAAGAATCTATTTAGCCCACAACATAAGTAGCCATGCAAATAAAAAATAAAAAAGAAGATATAAACGTAATTTAACTAGTATCCCAGTTAGAAACAGCACTGTCTAGTGGCGATTCCGCAAAATTTAACAGCACAATATTTGAACTAAAATAAAATCAACTGTAGCTATCATATAACTGTTAAAATCCAATCAAAATTTTTGGATAACTTTTGAATTTACTTTCAAGCCCTGATATTCAAGGAATGAGTAGTTAAATTAAAAAATGTGTAGCACACACATCTCAAATATTCTTATAATAAGTATATAAGGATAACAAAGACGGACAAAAGATTGATTAAGCTACTAAATAAAGTTGGAATGATTAAATCTGGATTGTACGTAACCTTTTAAATAAATCTGAAGTTGAGTCTACTGAGTTAGAATTTGAATTATAATGTATAGAAGCAGGTGTTAAAGTTCTCAGCTTGGGTTAATTAGATATCAAAAGTTTAGTTCTTGATTTTTCAACTTAAGTTTATTCAGCAATCCAAGCCGCAACATAATCAGACTTTAGCTAGATTAAATAACTTTTTAGTTCTGTGATAAGCTAGTTAGGTTAATTTGGTGTAAATAAATTGAACGAAGCATGGTATTTAACTGTTATGGCTAATAATTACACTTAAATGTTAATATAAAAAGATCATAAACTTATAGAAAGTATTGTAGATTAACTAAATTAATAAAGAGTAGAATGGCATATTATGTATGCAGCTTTAGACATAATTGAAAATTATTTAGAAACTCAAAGTTCTCCATCGCAAACTGTAATAAGTCTTTTATCAAAGCTTTCTGTATTTGAAAGTGGCCTAAATGCTTGGAAAATAAGAGAAAAAGTTGCTTAAATATGCATACGAAACAGTACAACATAAAATATTGTTGACTCTTTAAATCAAATATATCTAACAATGTTAATTGCTGAATAAAACCCTAAAGTTAGAAAATCATTAGAAAATCCTGATTATATAAGAAAATAGAAGACTAAGTTGTAGTAATGTTGGGAATAAACATAAAAAGAAAAAGAAGAACAATGTATGATAAATTAAAACTAGCAATTACTAGCAATACAATAACAAGTTTAAAACAATTAGGAAGGTTCACAATCATTGTATACTGATATATTGTAGGAAGCTGAAGACTAGTTGCTAAAAATATAAAATGTATCAAAATTAATTGAAGTTAAGTCCAGTGTATTAGATACTTTACAAAGTAATGTCGATAAATAAAAAAGATAACTTGACGACATACAAAAATAATTGAGTAAAGTTGAAAAATTGGTTTGTGGAAGAAGTCTTAAAGAAATAATACATCATATCTTTTAACAATATGATTAACAATGTTAAGATTGGGAGGCAAAACTTAGCTTGTATGTTCCTGAAAAGGGTGTTCGTGAACGAAAAGATGTAGATGATGTATCAGCCGGTTTAGATGTAGATAATGAAGTTTTAGATTTCTTTGAAAGTGATACAAAACGAGTCATGTTGATATAAGGTGGAGCAGGTACTGGTAAAACTATTTACTGTTAGTATCTTCTTTCTACTTTAGTTGCTTCTAGACAGCTTATTCCAATATATATTACTTTACCATAGTTACAAAATTGGTAGAATTAGATGATCGAGGAGACACTGCTGGAGCTTAAAATCAATGAGGTTGAGATACAAAAGCTGCGCGATTCTTAAAAACAAATTGTGTTCATTATTGATGGTTATGACGAAATAGGCATTTTTAAGAATCTCTATGCAGCCAATAATTTGTAAAATTGGAATTGTAAGGCTATATTTACATGCAGAAGTACGCACCTCGCTAACGAGTAATAATACTTCAAGTATTTCTCTCCGCCAAAGTCCGACAGATCTCTTACATTTTAGGAGTTCATTCTGATTCCATTCGATGATAATTAGATTAATGATTTCTTGGAACGTTACGTGAGCAAGCAGTGCTAATCCAAGGATTCCAAACTAGTTTGGAACGACTGGCGCATGTACAGACAACAAATTGACAGCATACCAGGCCTTTAAGATTTGGTTGAGAATCGTGTCATTTTGAGCATGGTCGTGAGCGTTCTCCCGGTGATAGTTCAAAAACGTGAATCAACTCAAAACGTTGAGAAACTAATCGCCCTCGATTTGTACGAGGAATTCACAAAGTAATGGTTCGAAGTTGAAGAGGAGCGGATGATGACGAACAACGTTTCAACATCAATTACGAATTTAACGGTTGAATATCAAAAATTCGCGCTTGATTTGGCGGATAAAATGAGTGACTCGGTAAAAACGGTGGTCGAATACAACAGCCTTGACAAACAGAGCGAGTGGAGGCGCTTTTTCGACCCCAACGACGCTAAAATTACAACCATTAGGAGAGGAATCCCACTTAATTCATCGGGCAGATTCTACTCGTTCATTCACAAATCAATCCTTGAATACTTCGCATCCAAAGCTGGAATGCAGCAATTCGGATAATTAATTAACAAAGCAGATACGAAATGCTAAGTAAACACGAAAATGGTGTCGGACATAGGTGTTTTGAAATTCTACGCCGAAAATATTCAAAGATATCCAGAATTTAAGAAACTGCTGTTCAGCATCATTGAACTGTCAAAAACTGACGAACGCGTTAAAATCGCAGCCGCAAATGCAATCACAATGCTTAACTTAGCCAATGTTCACTTTGTAGAAATTGATTTCACAAATATAAAAATACCAAACGCAAATTTGGGTCTCGCTATGCTCTACAATTCTAATTTTTCAGGTGCTGACCTAACTAATGTTAATTTTTAGTCTGCGTGGCTTGAAAATGTAAAATTTGATGGGGCGAACATGGCAGAAACAAATTTCGGTAAAAAAGCTGAAATATTTGCATCAAGCGAGATAAATTGCTTGAAATTTAGTAAAGCTGGTGATTTGCTGGCGATTTCAACCGGAAACTAAAAGAATGATGACATTGCAACAGTATAAATTTGGAACACTCAGACTCATGAATTATTACAAACATACGATCATGACCACAATGCAACTGGTTTATGTTTCAGTCCTGATAGCGAAATATTACTTAGCTGTAGTCTGGATAGAACCATTAAGGCATGGAGCATTTCTGACAACAAAATTATTAAAGTTATTACAACCGATGATGATATGGAAAAAATAGAATATACTCCAGATGGAAAGTTCTTCTTATGCACATGTGGGAAAACTGTTCATATTTATGATAATTAATATAATTTAGTTAGAAAGCTGGAAGGGCACTCAGATAAAGTTTGGACTGCTTCTTTTAACAATGACGGAACATAAATAGTTTCTGGGAGTTAGGATACAACTCTAAAGATATGGAATACTTATACCGGTGAAAATGTTGCTACTTTAGCCGGTCATAAGGGATCTATTTATTAGGCGATATTTAGTCCGCATAATTCAATTATAGTGAGCACAAGTGGTGACAAGACGATAAAAATTTGGCAAACTGACACGAAATAATTGGTTAAGACGCTTGCAGGTCATACTGGGCGTGTGTGCAGTATTGCCTTTTCTCCGAATAGCAAGTATATAGTCACTGGCGGCCGTGACGGTAAGATAAAGCAGTGGAACATTAAAACGGGTGATTTATTGAATACGATTGATGCGCACATTCGTAGTATTCCTGCTGTTCAATTCAGTGCGGATGGAAAGATTTTCGTGTCGGGCAGCAGGGATATGTGCATAAAATTCTGGGATACTGCTTCCTCTTCTCTCATAAAGCAGATTAATCAGACGCACATATCAGAAATATAATCAGTCATGTACAGCCACGACAACAGCTTCATAGTTAGTTGCAGCACGGACGCCACCGTTAAGATTTGGAACGCTCAAACGGGTGTTTTGATGAAATCCTTGGAGGGTCACACTGATATTTTGTGGAGAACGGCCATTAGTTTTGATGACAAGTTCATCCTCTCGGCCAGTGAGGACAAAACGGTAAAACTTTGGAGCGTTTTGAGCGGCGAATGCGTTAAAACGTTCGTTCTGAACTCAATTGTGTACTCAGTGGACTATAGTAAAAACGGAGCGGAATTTGCAATTGGGTGCGCTGACGGCACAATGTAAATATTTAATACCAAGAGCGATAAAGCGATTAAAGTACTATCCACTCCAAAACCGATTCACTGCGTTAAATACAGTGAAGATGGTACTTTAATTGCGTTCGCGGGCAAGGATCCGGTTGTAAAGCTGTTCGAGGTGAAAACTGGCAAAATAGTCAAAGAATTCGCAGGATTGTCGAACACAGTCAAAAGAATGCACTTCAAAAATGGAAATATATACGCAAAAGATAAAAGCCTGAGAATACGCGGGTGGAACATACAAAGCGGAGCAGAAATCGACTCAAAAGAAATTAGCAAAGACATTTTCGGAGTATTCAACAACACGATGACAAATGAAGTAATTCGATTTGAAAGCTGCATCAAATGCAGCTCGTGCGAAACAAAGAAAATGATCTGGGTCGCTGGACAATACACTCTTTAACTCGTAGGATGCTCAATTAAAAATATTCAGAATCTATCTGATGATAACCTGAAACTTTTCCAATAATACATACAGTGAGGCCATTTTTGTACCACTAGTATATAATGATTCCATATGATTCCTGTACTTAGAAATATCTAATATAATCTAATTCAATCTTGGATTTGTTATTATTTTCTTTTATCAAAATTATTTTCATGCATTGCCATGAATAATGTGCAATTTTTGGAAATTTTTCGAGATATACAAAAAGATTGAAATTAATATCAATTGTTATATTATTAATTATTTGGCCAGTTATCTTCATCCACTTCAGATAAATGTAAATACTCATCACACTTGTATTTTCAGCTCCGAAAACCTGTGAGTTCGGGTTCCCTCGCTCATTAACTCACAATGATAGTGTGTAGTCTTCAACTGCGAATAAACGAGGTGCCGAAAAATACCTCCTTTGTGGGATCTCAACTTCACTCTGGGCGGTTTATGATATTCACATTCCTGACATAACGATACCGATAAATCTAGGTGCTACGCAAATGGATTTCACCCTTTCAGAGATGAAAATAGCAAATTTAGACGTTCCAGATTTGAAAATGAATTTGAACGCGAATGAGGCAGGCCGACATATTCCTCCCGAACGTGAATATTCAGTTAAATTTCGCCTGGAAGTTTTAACAGTAGTAGTATCCGTATGTGAACGACCACGGAACTGGAAGGTTGAACATAAACAACGCGGTCATGAGCGCCACTTGCAAATCTGCTTTAGACGTTGATTGCCCTGGCCACATGACTATTTAAATCATAAAAACAACGATGGAGTACGACCAGCTCAGGATCAAACTTGAAGGCGGACAGTCATGGATATTCTAATCACTACTAGATGTAATCCTGGACTCGTTACAGAATTAAATAACAGATTTCATGTCGAACACGTTAATGGGCGGTTTTGTGGGCCTCATGAACGGAGCTTTTGAAGACGGGCGCAGATAATCTATGTTAGTGAATAATTAAAATATAATAAAAGACGAACGGTACGTTGACAGAGTCTAAGTTGGAAACGGGTACATCTCACTTATGTTCAGTGGCTACACTTACTTGGGGAGCAATTTAACGGATGAATACCTAAAGAGTGGAACTAGCCCGATAACAATGAACAAATTCAACGCCGAGATGCAGATGGCGGTGAAAGACGAAGCGTTTAACAACGTTTACTACATCTTTCACAAGTATTATGACAGCTATTCGGGGAAAGATTATAAAACCATTAATTAACCTAAACTGAGATTCACGAACACAGGCGCACTAGTCACTATGATAGTTGAAGCGAACGGAACACAAGTAGAAATCGAACTGATCGCGAAACCGAAGCTGTTCGACGACTTGAGCAAAGTGGTCGGCCGCATCAGCTTCGAGTACCAGGCCTACAGCATCGACACGGCAGAAGGACTCAACGCAGAGGCGCTCTTGAATCAGGTGGTGCAGCACATGAACGAAGTGGCAGAGTAAACCGGCTTCCAGTACAACTACGCGCTCATGGTGGACATCCGGGACTTTCAGCCGATATTCGACGCGAACGAAAGAGTCATGAGACTCGTGGGAGACCTCCCCCAAGAGTGCCTGCCGTACTGAGAATATAAATATTTATTTATTTGTATTTGTATAATTTAAAACTCTTTTTGTAAAGTCGACTTGTAAAGAATTCTTGCATCTATATTCCTTATTTTAGTATTTACATTGTTCATACTTTATATAGCTTTTGTTATACAATATAAATATTTACCACCTCTTGAAATGAAGTCAAGTGATATCTCTTAAAAAATTATTAAAGAATTTAATGATAAGGTGTTAAATGATACATTGATAATCTAATATTAAGCATTATTTTATAGTCTAAGCTTTATCAAATTATTAGATATAAAAGCGTTATAATTATTCTAATGCAGGTTGCATTTGTAACCAGATCTGAACAACAACTCTATCGTAGAATTAATGATTAAAAGTTGTGAATTAAAGACTGTTGAAGGGTTTCAACTACCTAATCTAGAGGTTCTTAACTTGTCTAACAACAAACTTACTTCGATTAAAAATATAAAGAACTTTACTAAATTGAAAGTTTTAAATTTATCGCATAACCATAAAGTTAAAATCCACCATCTTTAGTTCTTGGTGCAGTTGAAAGAACTGGATTTATCAGAATGCATGCTCACAAATATTTATGCTCTGCAATCTCTTGTGAATCTTGAAGTTCTGGACATAAGCAAAAATAGAAGCATTAATATTAGCAAACTTGAGAACATTACGAGTTTGAAAATATTGTGTGCAAATCATTGTCGCATAAAAGATATTTCAAAGCTACGTTCACTAATAAATCTAGAGGTGCTTGATTTAGCTCACAATAATATATTTGAGGTTCTAAACTTGTCTGATAACAAATTTACTTCGATTTAGAACATTATGAACTTTACTAAATTAAGATGTTTGAATCTATCAAATAACCCAAAAATTGACATCTTTCCGATTTAGTTCTTGGTGTTATTGAAAGAACTTGATTTATCAGAATGTATGTTAACTAATATTAATGCTCTGTAATCTCTTGTGAACCTTGAAGTTCTAGACATTAGTTCAAATAGAAGCATTAATATTAGTAAACTAGAGAACAGTACGAGTTTAAAAATATTGCATGCAAATAATTGTGGCGTAATAGATATATCAAGGCTAAATTCACTAATAAACCTCGAGGTGCTTAGTTTAGCTAACAATAACATATTTGATATTTAGGCAATTCAACATCTGGCGAATCTCACTACATTAGATTTAGAACATAATCAACATTTTAGCGTTGCCCCGCTTAAATCTTTAAGCTAACTTAAAATATTGAAAATAAGAAGTAATAACGTACAAGATATTTCTCATTTGAACACACTAATTAATTTGGAAGAATTTCATATCATGTTTAACTATAACCTTAATATATATGTGATACAATTCTGGACCAACCTGAAAAAGTTAACAATTGTAAGTATTGACGCTAAGAATATAACAGTTCTTAGAAATTTAATTTATTTGGAGGAACTAGATTGTTCTTTTAATGATTATATTGACATAACACCGCTTTAATATCTGGTTAATCTTAAAATATTAAAAATTTAAATCTGCTGGCTAAAATCTATAGCACAGTTAAGACCGCTTATTAATTTATAATAACTATTTTTAGCATTTAATAATATATGTGATATATCTCCACTTGAACCACTTACAAAACTGTAGATATTAGGTTTAGCTTTTAATTGTATAACAGATTTTTCTCCGATTTAACAGCTAAACGTTAAACATTATGATATTAGAAACTAAAATATGCCATTAGTTGAAGAATTAATAATATCTACGAAAATTCAAATAGTTGATGATATAAACCTTAAACACATAAATCTTAACAGAAAAATGAAGATACTAAATTTAGATTTCACTCTTGCAGTATAAAGGGCAAACTCTGTAATTAAGTAGCAATACTATGATCAAATAGCATTTACTAGTAAAATAGTTTAACTCTTTGGAAGCCTTAATTCAAGCCACTACGAGTGAAATTGATTCTAATAAGTATTACGTATTAATTTCTTATTTTAATAATATTATTAAATTTAATATTGTTAGAGTGAAATTGATTCTAACATTTCATTTATTTATATAATTTTATATATCTTTTTAGAGAATTCTTGCGCACTAATTAAGGGATTCTAATTATTTAATATATGACAAATATATTTTAATAATATTTTTAATATTTACTTTATTCACTCTTTATTCTTATATTTCGTATTTGACAAAGAACTTTTATTTTTCATCCAAGTAGGAATAAATCAAGGTTGCAACCTTAGTACTATCATATACTGTGGTTTCTCAAACTAAATCATGGAGAAAAAACAGGAAAAGACCGCAAAAGACCAAAATGGAAACTCATATAAATTCGCTTTGGGGTTTATATACGACATGGTCGTAGTCACAACGAGTCTCCTCGATGTCGCGGAACACTGTGCTGAGAACAAGCAGCTTTATCAAGAAATTTACAAGCAGCTATCTTCTTTATTATAATACTACCACTGAATAAAAAATTAATCTCAAAATATCTGAATATAAGTGTGGCGATCATATATTAGCTTTCTAGTTTTCCTTTCATATGCCTGCAGGTAGTTTGCAGGCGAATCGGCTCCTGCAAAACTATATTATATTATTTATTCATAAACCACGTTGATTAATATGCGTAATATGAATATTAACGATTAGAATAACTTTAAATGTTAGTAAAAATGAAAGCATATGTTATTACTTAAGAATATAATATCAGGAGTGAAATAATAAGAAAATATAAAAATATAAGATACCTTCATACAGTATACAGTACATTAAAATGTTAAGGAAATATTCAGGAGAGTTGTGAGGGAAATATTAAAATATATTATTGTATACATTGTACCTGTAATATATATTATTTCATTTCCCTGTTTAATGACCACCTCAACGTACCATTTCATTAAATTAATTTGCTTGGTGATCATATAGTTTTTAGATGAACTCCATGTCCAAACTATCATAAGCTCTTTGGAGTGCTTTCGATAACATTTCCTTACTAGATCGATCTTCGTATGTTATTAGTTGTTTTGACTCATCCTCAACTTCACTTAGGTCATTCTAGAGAATTAATATATAAAGATAATATTCTGCCATCTTATTCTTGACAATGTATAAAGTTAAAGCTGTAAGTTAAAGCTGAATCAACAAAATGTTCAAAACCTTGGTGTGGAATAAATTACAATTTGTAGCCAATCCAGGTCTTGTTTCAATAGTATTATATAGAGTCATATTACAATTGAATTCTGTAGTGAGACCCGATTCCACTGAGGAAACCAATCCAAATTAATCAACTGTGTTTCATTTTGCAACTCCCGCCTTGGTTGAGTTCTTAATTTACAGCGGTATGCTTTATTTTCTACCATTATACTTGTTTTAGTCAATAATTTTAAATTTAAGCTTTGGACCAGATATTCAGTTCTTCTCCGGTTTCTTTCATTAGGTCAAGTGCAAAAACGAAGACCTAGATAACTTTGGATTTTTTCTTCAGTGGAATTCGCTCTTTCATGGTGTACTTAACTTTAATACTCAATATAGTTGAGGCCTCGCACAAGGGTGGATGATTCATATGTTGAGCAAAATTCAACTTCCAGTCATTTTTATTGTTTCTGAAACTTTTGTGGTCAACTTTAACATGAAATATGCTCTTGCTTCTCCTTCTGATTTTCGGATTTCGATCAGACGCCAGTTCACTTTCTATACTACAAAGTTAGAAATGTTAATTCAGAATATTTTATGAATTTGTTCAGGAGAATCAAAAACGGTTTGAGTTATAATACCTATGAATGTTTTTAAATAGGAAAATCAATTACTGACCAATATATTGATATTTGTATATCACGACATCTCCGCTTACATTTCAAAAATTAGAAGTGAAAATGAAATAACATTAAAATTATTTAGTCAAGTATATGTCTAGTAATAATATATTATTAAAAGTGACAATTTCACTCTAGATTTTTCCTTAACATTTTAATGTACTGTATACTGTATATCATCGTATTCTTATAGAAACCATGTAATATTCTAATATTATTCATTCCTTCAGCATTCTTTGAACATAAATAAACTAAATAATTTTAAAAATCTATTTATTGATCGTATCTCGTTACATAATTAGTTAATAATACTTTGAAAACTACTAATACGATTGGTTTCTTATTTTATAATCTATTAGCTTAGTCTTAGCAAATATATTTTTTATATGTTTTAATTTATTTTGAAATCATTATAAGAACATGGTTATCACATATAAGTATATTTAAACATGAAAATATCGATAGCGAGGTATTAATCATATTTTTTATACAATAATGATTAACATTTTCTTGATGTACTTAGATAATCTAAGTTAAGTATGTATCTACCACATAACTGTAACTTTATCAAGCTCAGTGTAATCATTACAATGGAATGATTCCATCATTGTTATTGAGAAATATCTAAATTGAGCTTAGCGAATCTTATTAAATTAGTGGTTTTGATTAATTAAACATACAATCGTTCAATATTTATAATATTTTAACAGATAAAAACATAATAGTAGTAAGTAGAAATGATATGAAAAGCCAATAATTTGAGGTGATTGATAACAAAGAAAGATTTTTGTCAAGAGCTATTTCTAACTAACTAGTTTCTCTCTCAATAATTCTAATGTCAAAATCAGCAGCACATTGCATTGAATTTCAATACAATTTATTAATTCTTGTATAATATTATTAAATTTGCTCTTTGCTTTGGTTTAAGACTTAATTGCGGAAATTAGTTTTCACTTCAAATGCTGGTTCTTTTAAATTCTTTGCTTACCTGCGAGACTCGTTTTCCGCGTAAGCTCTTCCACAACGACAGTGTGCAGTCTTCAACTGCGAACCTCCATGGAGCTGAATAATATTTACTATGTGGAATTTCAACGTCCATGTGGGCCGTGTTTGGGATTAAGATACCTGATATTACGATTCCGATGAACATAGCCGGGATGAACATGGATTTCACCCTTTCCGAGATAAAAATAGCGAATTTGGACGTCCCAGAACTTAAATTGGATTTGAACGGCGACCAGAACGTGAATCTGTTCCTTCCAAACTGTTAAGTGAACATAAAGTTCGTTTGGAAGTTCCAATAATAGTCCTACCCTTACACCTCCGATAACGGAACTGGACAGATAATAATATAGAATGGAACCATGGGCGCCACCGCTGGTTCGTACGTTGACAGAGACGTTTGCCCGGGAATGATGCACATTCAAGTTATTCACACCTCAATGAGCTACGACCAGTTCAGGATAAAACTTGACGGAGGTAAATCCTGGATCTTTTAGTCACTAATTGACATTATATTGGACTCATTACAGGTTGAAATAACAGAATTTATGGCGAATACGCTCGTTAAGGGGTTCATCGGGCTGGTAAATGACGCATTCGACGACGGACGCAGACAATACAGGTACAGATCAAACGACGCGCTCATGAAAGACGAAAGGTACGTGGACAACGTTCAAGTTGGAAACGGGTACATCTCGCTCATGTTTAACGGATATACCTACTTCAAAGACAATATCACCGACGAATATATAAGCCAAAGCACCGGAGGCATCACCATGAACAAATTCAACGCGGACATGCAGATGGCGGTGAAGGACGAAGCCTTCAACAACGTGTACTACATCTTCCACAAGTACAACAACTCCTATTCAAGTTAAGATTTCAAAACGGTAAACCCGCCGAAACTGAGATTCACGAACACGGGCGCACTAGTCACTATGATTGTTGAAGCAAACGGAACCCAAGTCGAAATCGAACTCGTGGCGAAACCGAAGCTGTTCGACGACCTGTCTCAAACGTACGGAAAGATCTACTTCGAGTACTTCGGATACAACATCCAGGCAGTTGAAGGAATGGACACCGACTCGCTGTTGCAGCTCGTGCTCGAGCACATGAACAAAGGCGCCCAAGACTGTGCGTTTCAGTACAACTACACACTCATGGTTGATATAAGAAACTACTAAATTGTTATTGACGCCGCTGAACATGTAATGAGACTAATTGGAGATGTCCCAAAGGAATGTATTGAATATTGAAGTGAAGTGATCAGATAAATATAAATTAAATATGATAAAAATTATATATTTAAGAATGTACCTCTTTTTACCTTTCATGTCATTCAAGATTCGTTTGTCCCATTATATTTTAATGATATCAATTTGTTCATACATGTTAATACTGTTATCAATCTTAACGTATTGTACTATAAAATACCGTTATTATTTATTGATTTCATATAACAGGTTTTGCGTAGTGTAAAAGTTGTATATTTATTAGGTTAAATGTGTTCTTGTAGCTAAATAGCGAGTATTACTAGTTACCACTCCAAATGCTATTAATCTTTATCTCATAAGCGCACGAGTGTGAAATGAATTTCCCGCGCTCTTTATTCCACAATGATAGTGTACAGTCTTCTACTGCGAACCTCCATGGAGCCGAATAATACTTACTATGTGGGATAGAAACGTCAATGTGGTCTGTTTTCGGCATTTAGATCCCGGACATCACGATTCCGATCTCAATCGCTGGTATGAAGATGGATTTCACCCTTTCAGAGATAAAAATAGCAAATCTTGAAGTTCCCGAGCTCAAATTAGATTTGAATGCAAATGAACAGGTGAACATATTCCTCCCAAACTGTTAAGTGAACATAAAATTCGTTTGGAAGTTCCAATAATAATCATATCCCTACACGAACGACAACGGAACTGGACAGATAATAGTTCAAAACGGGACCATGGGCGCAACTGTGGGCTCTTATGTTGATAGAGAAATCTGCCCAGGAATGATGAAGCTCAAAGTGATCAGGACCTCAATGAGCTATGAACAGTTCAGAATTAAACTTGACGGAGGTAAATCCTGGATTTTTTAAAGTTTGATTGATATCATTCTTGATTCTTTACAAGGAGAGATCGAGATTTCATGTCGAACACGCTCGTTACAGGATTTATAGGCCTGATTAACAGTGCATTCGACGACGGACGCAGATAACAGCAATACAGATCAAATAGCTTACTGCTGAAAGACGAAAGATACGCAGATAACGTTCAAGTCGGAAAAGGGTATATATCACTTTTATTCGGAGGATACACGTACAATAAAGGAAATCTCACAGATGAATACATCACCACACCAACAGCCCCTATAACATTGAACAAATTCAACGCGGACATGCAGATGGCGGTGAAGGACGAAGCCTTCAACAACGTGTACTACATCTTCCACAAGTACAACAACTCCTATTCAAGTTAAGATTTCAAAACGGTAAACCCGCCGAAACTGAGATTCACGAACACGGGTGCACTAGTCACTATGATTGTTGAAGCAAACGGAACCCAAGTCGAAATCGAACTCGTGGCGAAACCGAAGCTGTTCGACGACCTGTCTCAAACGTACGGAAAGATCTACTTCGAGTACTTCGGATACAACATCCAGGCAGTTGAAGGAATGGACACCGACTCGCTGTTGCAGCTCGTGCTCGAGCACATGAACAAAGGCGCCCAAGACTGTGCGTTTCAGTACAACTACACACTCATGGTTGATATCACTAAATATTAAATATTGGTTGATCCTAAAGAGAGAGTTTTAAGACTTGTAGGTGATGTCCCCACAGAATGTATACCATATTGAATGAGCAAAAATACAAATTAAGTTAATTTTATATATATAATTTTATATATAATACAGATGACATATTCAGAATTTACAATGTATCCATTTGTATATTTTTGATTAAAACAAAATCAAAGTACGAAGATGTTTTAAAAATGATAATATATATTCATTCAACAATATAATATGAATGTATAAGTAACTTTTATTGTAATTTTATCTTTTATTGTAATGATGTTTTCAATGGGACACTGGGTATACTACATTCAAATTATAACCAATATAAGTGTATAATATCTATTACGTAAAAATAATTGAAAAATATACAATAATGTATCCAAGATAATTTATAAATTCCAAATTTTATATTTACAAACATAAATAGTAGGGTCACAACATAGTAACAAGATTAGTTTTAATCACTCCAATTATATGATTATACTAATTAATTCCATGTCAGCTTGCCTTAAAAATAGTATTTATATTAATGGAGTTTGTAATTAGCTTTATAAAGACAAAGTAGGGACATTCTACACATCTTCTAATGTGAACAAATACGTAATGTGCAATGTGAACTATGTTTTGTAAAATTAAATGTGTCGTGCGATCATAAGCAGAGATCCGTTAATCACATCAGCCGTTAGCAGATATTCTTCTTTGAAACAGCCAGCTTTGTTGTGCACTGCATGTAAACCCGGATATGTAGTTGACATGACCTCTCATTAGTGTGTAGTTTTGAAAACGCTATAATTCACTGGAATAATCTGTCAAGGTTCAATTAAAGTTTCAGCAGATGTGGCTGGTTGGAATCAGGATACGGTCGCTCTTTGCGCCTTCACGACTGATTCTTCATTTGCTTAAAATTCGGTTCTCGAGTTCAAAGCGTCGGTCTCTGTTTCGGATTCGACTGCAATAGGATTATTCGCGCAAGTAACTACTTTTTCGAATGTAGTGATCAGAGGCGAGCTAACGGTTGTAATGTCAAAATCTAACGCCCAAGCTTTCGTCGGTTCTTTCATCGGTCTTTAAAACGCGAACATTTAAATTCAAAACTGCTCGATAACGATGACCATTCAGTTGGGCACCAACTCTCAGAAAACAGTCCTCAAGTCCGGAGGTCTCGTCGGAATGATTCAGGGAGCAGTTCAGCTAACTGTAACCAACTGCACTTGTGTTCTTACAGTTCCGAAAACAATGTAATAAGACTACAACGGCGGAATGTTGTCCACCAAAAAGTGGTACAGCGTGAGCGGAGGAGTCGTGGGTCATCTCCACCTCGAACCGACAATATCGATCGACAACAGCACCACGACCGTGAGCATAGACACGACCAGAAGCGCGGGCGGGTTTGTCGGATTACTTCAAGGAGGTTACGTGCTCATCAGCAACTCGATCAGCCACGGAAGCGAAAACGCGTACTCGTGCGGCGGAATGATAGGAGAGGCGAACGCGCCCGGATTGCTCACCACTCAAACCATTCAAGTTACCGTAGACACAGTCAAAACAGATATAGGCATGAGCGGGACTTACAAAGGAGGAATAATTGGCTTCTAATCTAGCCAGGCTACCATTACTACTCAAGGGACAAATAACTTCAATGGAATGTGCTAAATCGGAAGTAGCTGCTGACTAATTGTTTATACTATAATTAACTAATATTTTTAGATTAATTGTCTCATTGCATTTTATTTAAATAATTATTTAAATGTATATAAAAAATAACACATAACTATAGAGAATTATACATTATAAATTAACTTAAACAACTTATATTGAACATCGAAGAATATCGTCATTATACAAGAATATCGTATCATACTGTAAGCGTAATACTAATAATATGTCTATGATCGTGTAGATCGTGAAAATTAATCAGACTTAATCAAATCAATCAGACTTAACAAATATAAATATTTTAAAGATTGATTAATTATTTTGAAAACTATCCGAACGAAAAATAAAAACCATTACCACTTCTAATATGCAAAATTTCAACAATCATGCTTCTAAAGAAGAATAAAACTAAGACTAAACTAATAACTATAGCGTAAAGATGATTGAAGCCTACTAAAAATAAATTAATAATAATACACTGATTTGTTCAAGTAAAGAGTTAACAGACTTGGAGTTTCTAAATGCTTTTGATATTTCAGTTCTGAAATTATACGAATGCCCAAACATGATACCTGTATTATGCAATAATAAGATAACATCATTTTCACTTGAATCCTTCTAATTTAAGAATAATAATGACTAATTTTAATTCAATAATTTATTAATACTTACACTATCTGATATATAAAACTTGTCAAGCGACAGTGGTTTATTCAAGTTCTCGTAGTTGAAAGAATTATATTTGGCATAAATAACAATAGACAGTAAATGCCTGATAGGCTAGCACAATCTCAACAAACTAGAAATAGATTAATGTACGATAACCGATAATATGAATAGCGATAGATTTAATTAATTTTTGAATTTATAAGTATTAAAAATATCATACATTAAATAACTTAAAAACAGTAGTTTATTCAAGAGTTCGTAGTTAAAAGAACTGCATTTAACAAAAATTGAAATAGATAGTTAATGTTTGATAAATCAGTTAAATCTCAATGTTCTTTAAATTGAAGAATGTGTGTTAACTAATGATAATAATTATTCTGCTAATATAAACTTGTTATAGCTACATATCATTAACTGTAATCTAAATTCTGTAAATTTATGCGTGTTCAAGAAAATAGATGAACTTTACATCTCAAGAAGCTATCTTCAAAATTAGTGTTTAGAAAATACTTATATTGCGCCATTTATCAATTTGAAAAAAGTAAAAATCGATGAAAGCAAACTACAAAATTTAACTTTTAACAACACACAAAAGTTATAATTTACAGACTTAATCGAATTGAATATCAGTAAGAGTAATCTTCAAGGTTCAAATTTTAACTTTTAACTATTTAATTGCTTGAAAAATGTTAATTTTAAAGATAATACATTAGACATAATAAATTTGAGTGTATTCTAGAATACTGACAAACTACTACTGTCATGGAATAAACTTACTAAAGTAATTACTGCACCTTTGAACAAAATCAGACATTTGGACCTCTCTTTTAACAAATAGATCGATATTTCGCAAATATACCATTTAACTAATCTCATAAGTTTACAACTTTAATAAAATTACATCAAAGATCTTTCGCCGCTAAAAACCTTAATAAATCTTGAGGAGTTGAATTTGGCATCCAATGACGGCGCTGACATTACTGTACTAATTAATCTGGTGAAACTGTAAAAACTTGATTTGTCATGGAATAAGCTTAATAATATACTTGTTCTAAATTCGTTAATAAATTTATAGGAACTAATATTATCACAAAACAATATAATTGATGTATCGCCACTTTAATTCCTATCAAAACTTAGAATATTAGTTATGTTAAGCAACAAAGTTCGTGATGTAAGTTGCCTTTAAAAACTGGCACACTTTAAAAACTTCCGATTTGGTATTCAAGGCTTACCATCACTGATAGAATTGAAATTATCTAATAAACTGTAACAAGCAGAGATCCCAAACATTAAACTCATAAACATTAGCAGAAAAAGAAAAAACTTTAAGCAACATTTTGATTTAATGAAATAACAGGCAGAATAGACTAAATGCAACTATATATTAATATTAATTTCTTTAACACAACATATTGGAGCGTACATGAATTCTTCTGATGGCATCGATTAATGATTTCATCTATATACTTACTATATTTTAGAAGTTACAACTGTTTTTGAAATAATTATGACTTCGCGGTTTCCTATTTAATATTCACAACCATATTTCACGGTCGAATTTATCAATTTATCAATTTCTCATTTGAGTGTGAAGTGTTAAAATTTGATATTTTATGAATATTATTAAGCTAAACATATTTAAAATTGATTTCACTTCATTAATTTCACTTGAGTATAGTTGCACTAATTGCAATAATACTACTTCCAATTATTACAATGATGCGATTACAACGATACTTCATTCTTAAAGCACAAACTTCTTTTATTTTTGGTCGTTTCTGAGACTGGAGATAAATTTAATAATACAGAGACTCTAGAGTCAAACTTATTGATTTTGCAATATGAGTGAATTAATTTTGCTGCATCCATAATCCTTACTGAGTCAATACCTTGATTAATACTACTTCATCAATATCATCTGTTTTCAGTTGTTGTGTAAACAAAATTAATCATATTTTTAACCGTTATGTTTTAGTTTCAAGTCAGGCTTTAAAATTGAACTCAAAAATTACATTTAACTAGATAACAGTTGTGTACACTTTGGTTTATACTATCCACACGTTTCAAATGAAATAATAGATTTTTAAAATAGTTTGGTTTATGATTATCATAAGAAATTGGTATGTTTATCATCAGCTTATGGCTCTAATTAAAGCTTGTGTGTATAAATCCAAACTAATCATAACAAATTGAATAAGTCAGAAATTCATGAAATTACAAAGTGGTCGTACATAAAGTTTATTTCATAAACTAAGTTGTACAGAAAAGTAAGATATATCTTTTCCTTATAAGATCATCATAGAACTCAAAATATTACATTTAACAAGATAACAGCTATAAAGTAATTTCACGAGCTATGCTGTTAACTATCCATATATCCACTTCAAATCAATGGGTTCGTGTGATTCGGTCTATGAAATATAGCAGTACGACGTCGACGACGTGATCAACATCAAAGCAGACAACCCGCTAAATTGTCCTAGAAACAGCGAGGTGTTGTCATAGGAGAGCTCCGACTCGCTGATATTCTTCAACGAGACGTTCAGCTCTCAAAAGAACTCGGCCGACGATATACCTCGCGGAAAGATTACCTAGTAATTTGAGACGTGTTCCAAGTTGCATATAGAAATAACTCCGGTTGGAGAAACAACATAGCATGAAAAGTGAATAACGCAAATGGGAAGCGTCAATTATAGTTTAATATACAAACTAAGTGAGTACACATTTAAAATTAAAGAGAATTTATGAAACTATTTTATTTATTTTCAATTTCTATGTTTTCAAGAACACAGAATATCAAGTTTGCTGGAAGATAATAATCAATTCGCCTAATAATATTATATACGATTAAAATCTAAATGATACATTTTGAACCTGAATAAATTAACTTATTTCATCATTAATTTAGAGTTAAAGCTTAAAATACAAACTGGGTCAGAATAATATTATAACTTAAGAATATAGTTCATCGTTACTACTGACCTATAGAATTTAATTTTTTAGGAATAGAGTGATCAGAATCTAGAACATGAGATTAATTAATCAATTTAATTAATGTAATATTACATTATATTATCACCATTATGAACTTCCAGTCCAGCCACCTTTCTAATCTATTCACTATCGCTCCTACGACAGCATGAACGCCCTTACTTGCGTGAGGAGATCCATGTCGTTCTGGTTCAGCTATTCCGATTTGTTTAATCCAGAGCTTATATTATCAGGGGCCACCTCGAACGCCTTGTTCTGGTGGATCCGCGAGTAGTACTTGTTCTTCAGGCAGATCGCGCCTCGTTCCGGGAACACGTGCTTGTGGATCATGTTCCAGTTGTTCCCGTACTTGTCCACGGCGGCCTTGAGCTTGAACTCGTCTGCCTGGTCCCACTTTGTGTACGACATTCTGGAGAGTGGAACGAAATGCTTTGGTAGTATAGAAGTGCATAAAGTAGCAGTTTTTCAAAATATATTTTTGGGTGTAAATTTCTAGAATCAACCAAACAGTTTGAAAAGTGTAAACTGTGCTGTCACGCTGAAATAGGAGTTTTAGAACAACAAACAGGTATATGATAAAGTCAGCCACAAACCTCAAATTATGATACATATTTGTTCTATGATTTCCAGCTGAGTAAAAGAGTGAACGCGTTGTTATGATCATTTTGTGCATTGATGTATTTAGCGAATTCAAATCTATTTTTGCGAGAATCAAAACCAAGTTACAAATAGTTAAAACCACACTCATGCTAACTCGCGTATTCATTGTTCCGCGATTGTACCCCTGATTCGAGTCACATTATTTGTATATTTAAATGTATCTGTGAATGAAGTCCAACGACGCGAAGGCAAAGAATCTTCAGTTTTAATCTTTAACTTTTTGGAATTAGTTGAATATGACGATTAGTTGAATACGCTGTCATAACATGACATTTTTACTTCAACAACGAAATTAATTCAAATGAAGTTCTTTGTTAAATAATAAACGGAATACTCCGCGTATTCTCATGTTAATAAACCAAAAATACTTTAACCAGAGAATGAATATCTAATTTTAACAGTTTAATAAGCACTAAGGCTTGTACCAAATTAAATTGATGTTTAAAACTCTTTATAGCGTATTCATACTGCTTCAAAACAAAATTATAGTAAAACTCAGACCAGTAGAGTAGAAAACACTTAGGCTTGTACTAAATAATAATTTAGCAATTTTGGAGCGATTTAGCTTCGTTAATCTAAGTCTCTTGCAATCACAATCTGGGACTTCAAGTGGGACATGGAGTTATTAAAAGTACTTTTGACGTTTTTGTATCTTGGAACAGATTTATTTGTGAAAGTGCGGAACTAGCTACTGCTCCAGAAACACAACAATCATTAGTTCAGTTGCACAAAAGACCAAATTACCAGATTTGGATAGACAGTATCTTTGCATAACGGAATTGTGTATACTTTTGGATTCGGTCAACTGCTGATGGCAGTTAGCTGATGGTATTCTCGTGAATGAATTTTAATACAACAACAAATTTGGAATTCACTATGTATACAAATAGGAATACTTTTGAGCTTACTCAATACAACTCCATATATCAAAGACAGAGTATACAAGTTCACATTCAAAAAGATTTGGACCACATTCATATATAACTTGTATCCGAATTTCAATTTCCTGTATTATCTGCGGAAGAGACGCGAGCGGCATTATACGGCGTAAATGTGTATTAAGACAAAGATTGATTGAAAATTGAATAAAGGCGGCATTGCGCTAGTTACTACACATGCAGCGTGATACATCTAAATCCCACTTCAATGTCAAATTACTTCCAACTACTGATGGAAAACGCGGCCATGACCATGCAGATCGCGGAGCTACAGCAGCAGATCAGCGGCGCGAGCTAGAGCAGGGCCCACGACAGCGGAAGGCGCCAGCGTTGGTCCGTGACAGACGACGAAGAGCTCTTCAGGTGCGTCTCGCAGTATGGCGAGAACCCGAAGGCGCTCTCCCAGCACGTCGCGAACAGGTCCGAGAACCAGATCTACTACCACCTGACCTACCTCCGGAACATCTTCAACAAGAAGAACAAGCAGTCGCTGAAGTTCCTCTCCAAGTGCGCCCTGGACTACTTCGAGGCAGTCTAGTCTAAGTGAATTTTGTTTCTGCTGTTTGGACATTATTTGTTATTTTAAGATAGTACTAACATAACTCTATTATATATTATAATATTCTTTCTGTTATGACTGTTTCATTGATTTGTTCGGTACTAAATATGAACCGTAATGATTTGTTTATCTGAAGACTGTATCAGAAGTTTTGATTTAATCTACCTATATTTAGAAATTGTATTTAGTTGCAACAAGATAAATAAATATAATTTTCAGCATATTTTTAAGGCGACTATATTTGACCAAGTAAATAGTGGTCTATAAAGCGAGTAACCCCACATATAAACCTCAACCCACTTAATGCGCAAGTATATACTCCAATAAAAATATAATATCTATTCCAATTTCAGTTTTCCAATTCCAGTTTATTACTTGCTCTAACAAACAAATAAAGCTTTCAATATCAAAAAACTGCTTACGAACCAAAATTCTAAACGAACCTACGAAGGTAACTCAATATGGAACAGCAGAAGAACAACAAAATTGTCGAAAAACTGGACAAGGAGTCAAAATTCGACAAACCGGAGGCGGTGATGCACGGAACGGTCGCGGCTTCTTGGGATCAGTGGGAACAGCTCTACGGGGCCGGGCCGTGAACTTAATTTAAGACTTTATTTACTGTTTATTTATTTGTCTATTATTGTAAGTTTAATTTATGGCATTTATATCAAAAATAATCAAATGATTAGAGAAAAATTCTAAAAAACCAAAAAATGCATAAAGTTGACAAGATCACGTAAACAATGCCAAAACACGATTAAAACTAAAATAAGTTATCTAAACCAGAGGGTTGACAACTTGTGTTTTTTTGGAGATAATAAATTTGTGTGTACAGATACATCTGAATCGAACATAAATGATATCAAGGTTTTCTCTTTCACTCTTTGTAGTAAAATATTTTTAACGATTTAGTAAATATTATTTTGCAGCTTATGGCAATATTTATAATCTTCGATGTCGTTATGCTTTGGTGTAGTGGTGTAAGATAACATCATCACCGCCTGGCTTGGTCTTGTCTGCTTCTAAAAATATTGAGAGAAATTATTATTTTCTTAAATCTAAATTATTTATAAACTGTGAAGATAAATTTTCCCTTCCAAATGTTTAACTTCTTTAAGGGTCTGCATAAGAGAATGCGCTTATGAACTTTACTCGATTCATCACGTGTACTTAAAGTATACCAAACACTAAATATAACTCTTTTACAATCTAAACTTTTAAACATTCATAACGCATCTTGTTATTAAATAAGACTGCAATGAACATTACCTACTACCACTTCAAGTACTTTGCACTAATACCACGATATTTAGGCGAAAACTAAATTAAATCTGAATTCACAGAATTTTATTCAATCTTCACTATTTCACTTGTCTGCAGTTATTTAACTAATATTTTAGCATAATGATACACTGACTAAGATGAGCAGTGAGTTGTTCGAATGCAATGTTTGAATTATTTTGCAAATTAACAAAATGACATAAATTAGTAGAAACTGTGTGTGCTGATGTTGTTAAAAGTTATTTAAATGAGATTTTAACACTCAGTTATTTCATTTGATAACTTTTAGTCTCCTGTACAACAAAAAAATATGAAATATTTTAAATTTCAACTATTTAGTCCTTATTCTAGTGCTATGGAAAGAAATACGATTTCCAGCACATTTAGTGGTATTTAAAATAATATTCAAAGACGTATTCATAATGAAATACGAATTTTGCAATATATTACCACAGTTAACTATTAAGTTACTGAATACGTGTTTAAAAGTGTTAAAGATGCTATACATGTCTTCATATACCTTTACTAAGTCAAATGACTTGGCATTGAATCTTTTTTGATAAATTTGTTCAATATTAACTTTTGTTTTACAAGGCTAACAAACATAGCAACTTCTGATAATAACATAAAATATCTAGATTATAACTATATCTTGAGAACACCGATACAAAGTGAAGGAGTAAATGTTGTTTTGCACATGAAATGAATTATATTTGTTATCAAGAAATCAAACACTAATCGGAGCTGAATACAGTATTTTGAACACTGTGTTATAATTCACGACCTTTTGGGCGTTTTTATCTTCAAAATATATTAAAGAATCAAACCTTCATTTGGTAAATTCAGGACTCATTAGTGGCACCTAATAAAAGATGAGAAACGTCTGATATATTATTGTTGCGATAATTTTAAAGTTCAGATGAAGATTTTACGCAACTGTTAGTAGCGGCTTGGGCATTTAAAGTCATGAAAAAGGAGTGGCAGTGGAAATGATGGATATTCAATAATAAAAATATATTCAATTCGCTCCATTTATGACCAATTTAGCAATAAAATGAAATATTAGTTAAGAAATGAATATTAATAATAGGGTACAGCTTAGGCGCTTCAATTCTGTAGAGTAATATATACCTATATAAATAGTATTAAAATGGTTTTCATTTCTGCTCGGCCATTCAAAGTTAACAACCCTCTTCTAAACCTAAAAATAAATCATAGTTAATCCACTATAGGAATTTGCAAAAACAAATAAACTAAGAAAGAATCCAGTAAGCTGAAGTTAATGGAACAATGCATCAAAGATACAAGTAGAGTATTAAATTAATTAAATAGTTTTTGTATATAATATTTGCTTATAATAATAATTTGTGTGATTTTATTGTTGTTATCTTTGTACTTTTTAGCTACACACAAGCTAAATGTGTACTATTCATTCAAATGCACTTCAATTAAACAAAAGTAATAGCTTGTCACATGAAATATTAATACTTATTATATAACTAATTTATAAACTATTAATCATAACCGTGTAATGGGAGGGAATAAATATCATACAACAAAATTTGCAACATTTCGCCCATATTATTCTGTGTTGAAGTCTTTTGTCTTCTATTTTCTTTATGAAATTAATAGTTTATACTGAATTGTATTTGCCATTGTTTTTATCAACTTACATGTTATCAATGATAATATTGTTATCAGTTAGATCTAATTCATTCACTGACTAACTTAATATGTGATCACATCCTGTATTTAGCTATTTTCTATTGAAGTTTGTCAAACATTATAATTGAAGTGGTAATTTTTGCTATAATAATCTCTGGAATTCGTATAATTATACGAATACACAAATTAGTGCCATTAAAAAAAGACAATAAACATAGAATTTGGATGATAAAATATATAATGCTCAGAATAATCAATTGAACACAGATATAATATCATCTGCTACTCACCCGTGATGATTACTTCTGATGTTGTTTTCACTGTGATCAATGAATCCAGTTATAGTTCCAGTTATAGTTCATAAAGAGATTGATATTGGGATCGGCTAAGTAGAAAAACGGATCATCGAGTTAAATCTTCAATTACACTCGTGGAAACCAGCAATTCGTCACACCTCCAAATAATTTAACGAATGTTTCCGATACTTTGAAAAGTGACGTCCAAAGGAATAAAAGTCCGAAGTTTCCAAAATATTGAACAACAATGTCTTGAAAAGGGCTCGATTCAGCCCAAATGAAATCAATTCTACTCAATATGCTAACTGAAAGTCGGCATTCATCTTTTCTTATTCCAAGTTCGTAACTTATCATGTAAATTTATTTTCGGGGGTTTTGTTGGAATTGTTTTGGTTGGCACCATTCAGAGTTACAGGATAGACTTCAGCATAATTGAAGCGAACGTAACATATAATTCTATTTGTAAAAAAGAAAATATATTGGAATACTAATTCCACTCCGAACTTGAAATAGTTAGAAGCCTTAACAAGACATCTCAATTAAAATTATATGCAGGGCCCTACTTAGTTTATTCGCACATCATTTAAATTGATGTCTCATTTTTAACAACCTTAATAAACAAAATTTGATTTGAAGAACAACAGAAAGTAAGTTAGCCCAGTATCATCAGTGTACAATTATATACCCACCATGACTCTATTTGCACATGCTAACCTTACAGAAGAGAACACGTAAGAAAATTACTAAAATGGTTAGTAAACATATTTTCATTATGCAATGAATAACGTTATATGAACGATGAATAAGTTGATATGAGGTAACATTAACTATCAAATAATAGAATACAATCCATCGGGTCCAAAACGTTATTTTACTCTGACAATCAAACCCCGTATACCCCAGTATTAAATAATTAGAATCCCTTAATTAGTGCGCAAGAATTCTCTAAAAAGATATATAAAATTATATAAATAAATGAAATGTTAGAATCAATTTCACTCGTAGTGGCTTGAATTAAGGCTTCCAAAGAGTTGAACTATTTTACCAGTAAATGCTATTAGATTGTAATACTGTTACTTAATTAGCTGATTTGTATGATTTACCACTAAAAAGAAATCTAAGTTAAGTTTCTTCATTTTTCTGTTAAGATTTATATGCTTTCTGTTTATTCCATCAACTATTTGAATCTTCGTAGATATTATTAATTCTTCAACTAATGGCATATTTTAGTTTATAATATCATACTGCTATAAGTTAGGATGCTGTTAAATCGGAGTAAAATCTGTTATGGAATTATCATATAAACATAATTTCTACAGTTTTGTAAGCGGTTCTAGTGGAGATATATCGCATATACGATTATGTCCCAAATATAGTTCTTATAAATTTATAAGTGTTCTAAACTACGTTATAGATATTAGCTTACATGAAGTGAGATGTAATATTTTAAGATTAACCAGATATTAAAGCGGTGTTATGTCAATATTAGCATTATAAGAACATTTTAGTTCCTCCAAATAAATTAAATTTTTAAGAACTGATATATTCTAAACGACACTATACACTATTGTTAACTTCTTTAGGTTAACCCAGAATTGCATTACAAATAAATTCAGGTTATGGTTATGCTCTATTCTAAATTCCTCCAAATTAATTAGTGTGTTCAAATGAGAAATATCTTGTACGTTATTACTTCTTATTTTCAATATTTTAAGTTAGCTTAAAGATTTAAGCGGGGCAACGCTAAAATGTTGATTATGTTCTAAATCTAATGTAGTGAGCTTCGCCAGATGTTGTATCGCCTAAATGTTAGATATATTATTGTTAGCTAAACTAAGCACCTCGAGGTTTATTAGTGAACTTAACTTCGAAATTTCTTTTACGCAATTATAATCCAAATTTAATGAAGTTAGTTTCACCAGATATTGTATCGCCTAAATGTCAGATATGTTATTATGTGCCAAATATAGCACTTCGAGGTTTATTAATGAACTTAACTTCGAAATTTCTTTTATGCAATTATAATCTAAATCTAATACAGTAAGATTCACCAGGTATTGTATCGCCCAAATGTCAGATATTTTATTGTTAGCTAAATCAAGTACTTCAAGGTTAATAAGTGAGCTTAGCCTTGATATATCTTTTAAGTCACAATGATTTGCACGCAATATTTTTAAACTCGTAATATTCTCAAGTTTGCTAATATAAATGCTTCTATTTTTATTTATGTCCAGAACTTCCAGATTCACAAGAGGTTGCAGAGCATAAATATTTGTGAGCATGCATTCTGATAAATCCAGCTCTTTCAACTGCACCAAGAACTAAAGATGGTGGATTTTAACTTTATGGTTATGCGATAAATTTAAAACTTTCAGTTTAGTAAAGTTCTTAATATTCTTAATCGAAGTAAGTTTGTTGTTAGACAAGTTTAGAACCTCAAGATTAGGTAGTTAAAGCCTTTCAACAGTCTTCAATTTACAGTCATTTATTGTTAAATCTACGATAGAGTCGTTATTCAGATCTGGTTACAAATGCAACTTACATTTGATTAATTACAACACTTTAATATCTAATAATTTGATACAGCTTAGATTACTAAATAATTCTTAGTTTCCGATTACTAAAATATCAGTTTGAACTTAGTCTTTAAATTCTTTTATCATTTTGTAAGAGATATCGTTAGACATTTGAAGTGAGGTTATTTAATACTTTTAATCTTTAAATATATGTACTATAAATGAGTAGAATATATTTATAGCATAAATTATTTAACATTATTTAATAAGATCTATTTATTAAATACTTTAATAATAAGAAAATACAATACAAGTAAGTAACAATGAAGTAAGTAACAAAATAAAATAGAGAATGTATCACACTGTAAATTTTTTTAATATCGTAATAGTAAATTACGTCTATAATGGTCGCCATTTTTCTCTGATCATCACATTTCCTTTCTAACCAATGATTAACAAAAGAAAATGTTATTAATTTTGTTGAAACGAAATAATGTTGACGATTTCCACTCCACAATAAATGAAAAAAATTACATTGATTTAACATTCATTAATGGCTAAAGCTATTTACGATATAATTTGTTATATTTAAAACATAATCAAACAAATATAAATAATATAATGATGATTATGTCAAAACATTTGTGAATAAACGGACATATTTTAATAAAAAGTGGTGAAGTGGCTCGACAGTGACATTATAGTGATTTTAATACATAAATGTACTTTTTAGACCTTGAACTCGCAAATTTTTTGACAATGATTATAAATAAACCGTTGTTCAATTAACTACGTTTACTATCTTAAAAGTCTTCAGATAAACAAATCATTACGGTTCATATGAAATCTTATAATCATATGAAATATCAATGAAACAGTCATAACAGAAAGAATATTATAATATATAATAGTTATGTTAGTACTATCTTAAAATAACAAATAATGTCCAAACAGCAGAAACAAAATTCACTTAGACTAGACTGCCTCGAAGTAGTCCATGGCGCACTTGGAGAGGAACTTCAGCGACTGCTTGTTCTTCTTGTTGAAGATGTTCCGGAGGTAGGTCAGGTGGTAGTAGATCTGGTTCTCGGACCTGTTCGCGACGTGCTGGGAGAGCGCCTTCGGGTTCTCGCCATACTGCGAGACGCACCTGAAGAGCTCTTCGTCGTCTGTCACGGACCAGCGCTGGCGCCTTCCGCTGTCGTGGGCCCTGCTCTAGCTCGCGCCGCTGATCTGCTGCTGTAGCTCCGCGATCTGCATGGTCATGGCCGCGTTTTCCATCAGTAGTTGGAAGTAATTTGACATTGAAGTGGGATTTAGATGTATCACGCTGCGTGTTTAGTAACTAGCGCAATGCCGCCTTTATTCATTTTTCAATCAATCTTTGTCTTAATACACATTTACGCCGTATAATGCCGCTCGCGTCTCTTCCGCAGATAATACAGGAAATTGAAATTCGGATACAAGTTATATATGAATGTGGTCCAAATCTTTTTGAATGTGAACTTGTATACTCTCTTTGATATATGGTTATATAAAGCCATAAAAATATATAAAAGTATTCCTATTTGTATACATAGTGAATTCCAGATTTGCTGTTGTATTAAAATTCATTCACGAGAATACCATCAGCAGTTGACGGAATCTAAAAGTATACACAATTCCGTTATACAAAGATACTGTCTATCCAAATCTGCTAATTTGGTCTTTTGTGCAACTGAACTAATGATTGTTGTGTTTCTGGAGCAGTAGCTATTTCCGCACTTTCACAAATAAATCTGTTCTAAGATACAAAAACGTCAAAAGTACTTTTAATAACTCCGTGTCCCACTTGAAGTCCCAGATTGTGATTGCAAGAGACTTAGATTAACGAAGCTAAATCGCTCCAAAATTGCTAAATTATTATTTAGTACAAGCCCAAGTGTTTTCTACCCTTAGCTATCATTTAGTTTTGAAGCAGTATGAATACGCTAAAAAGAGTTTTAAACGTCAATTTAATTTGGTACAAGCCTAAGTGCTTATTAAACTGTTAAAATTAGATATTCATTCTCTGGTAAAAGTATTTTTGGTTTATTAACATGTGAATACGCGGAGTATTCCGTTTATTATTTAACAAAGAACTTCATTTGAATTAATTTCGTTGTTGAAGTAAAAATGTCATGTTATGACAGCGTATTCAACTAATCGTCATATTCAACTAATTCCAAAAAGTTAAAGATTAAAACTGAAGATTCTTTGCCTTCGCGTCGTTGGACTTCATTCACAGATACATTTAAATATACAAATAATGTGACTCGAATCAGGGGTACAATCGCGGAACAATGAATACGCGAGTTAGCATGAGTGTGGTTTTAACTATTTGTAACTTGGTTTTGATTCTCGCAAAAATAGATTTGAATTCGCTAAATACATCAATGCACAAAATGATCATAACAACGCGTTCACTCTTTTACTCAGCTGGAAATCATAGAACAAATATTTATCACAATTTGAGGTTTGTGGCTGACTTTATCATATACCTGTTTGTTGTTCTAAAACTCCTATTTCAGCGTGACAGCGCAGTTTACATTTTTCAAACTGTGTGGTTGATTCTAGAAATTTACACCCAAAAATGTATTTTGAAGAACTACTACTTTATGCACTTCTATACTACCAAAGCATTTCGTTCCACTCTCCAGAATGTCGTACACAAAGTGGGACCAGGCAGACGAGTTCAAGCTCAAGGCCGCCGTGGACAAGTACGGGAACAACTGGAACATGATCCACAAGCACGTGTTCCCGGAACGAGGCGCGATCTGCCTGAAGAACAAGTACTACTCGCGGATCCACCAGAACAAGGCGTTCGAGGTGGCCCCTGATAATATAAGCTCTGGATAAAACAAATCGGAATAGCTGAACCAGAACGACCTGGATCTCCTCACGCAAGTAAGGGCGTTCATGCTGTCGCAAGAGCGATAGTGAATAGATTAGAAAGGTGGCTGGACTGGAAGTTCACAATGGTGATAATATAATGATATATTACATTAATAAAATTGATTATTTAATCTCTAATGTAGATCTAGATTTATGTATCGCGATTTATGTATCGCTTTGGTAAATTGAATTTAACTACCCGAAAATGAAAGATTAAATTCTAAAGGTCAGTAGTAACGATGAACTATATTCTTAAGTTATAATATTATTCTGACTCAGTTTGTATTTTAAGCTTTAACTCTAAATTTATGATGAAATAAGTAAATTTATTCAGGTTCAATATGTATCATTTAGATTTTAATCATATATAATATTATTAGGCGAAATGATTATTATTATCTTCCAGCAAACTTGATATTCTGTGTTCTTGAAAACATAGAAATTGAAAATAAATACAATAGTTTCATAAATTCTCTTTAATTTTAAATGTGTACTCACTTAGTTTGTATTTAAACTATAATTCTGACGTTTCCCATTTGCGTTATTCACTTTTCATGTTATGTAGGTTCTCCAACCGGAGTTATTTCTATATGCAACTTGGAACCCGTCTCAAATTACTAGGTACACTTTCCGCGAGGTATATCGTCGGCCGAGTTCTTTTGAGAGCTGAACGTCTCGTTGAAGAATATCAGCGAGTCGGAGCTCTCCTCTGGCAACACCTCGCTGTTTCTAGGACAATTTAGCGGGTTGTCTGCTTTGATGTTGATCACGTCGTCGACGTCGTACTGCTATATTTCATAGACCGAATCACACGAACCCATTGATTTGAAGTGGATATATGGATAGTTAACAGCATAGCTCGTGAAATTACTTTATAACTGTTATCTTGTTAAATGTAATATTTTGAGTTCTATGATGATCTTATAAAGGAAATATATATCTTACTTTTCTGTACAACTTAGAATATGTACGACCACTTTGTAATTTCATGAATTTCTGACTTATTCAATTTGTTATGATAGTTTGGATTTATGTACACAAGCTTTAGAGCCATAAGCTGATGATAAACATACCAATTTCTTATGATAATCATAAACCAAACTATTTTTAAAAATCTATTTTTAAAATCTATTATTTCATTTGAAACGTGTGGATAGTATAAACCAAAGTGTACACAACTGTTATCTAGTTAAATGTAATTTTTGAGTTCAATTTTAAAGCCTGACTTGAAACGGTAAAATATGTTAATTTTGTTTACACAACTACTGAAAACAGATGATATTGATGAAGTAGTATTAATCATACAAGCTTTATAACCATAAGCTGATGATAAACATACCAAGTTCTTATGATAATCATAAACCAAACTATTTTTAAAATCTATTTTTAACTTTTATTATCATAACTAAGTGTGGATTGTCATGATTAATGAAATGAAGATGAAATGATTGAAACACAGATTCAAACAAAACAAATTTTGAAAATACTGTAAAACCGTAGTATGATTAAAATTGCACAAAGTTATTATATAAATTAATCAACAATCACTTCCTATTTCACAAATACCGTTGAAATCATTTACCCCCTTTATATTTATTGCAGCTTCAACTGATTCAAATCCTGTAATTCCTCCTTAA
Organism: Hexamita inflata; assembly: GCA_963988835.1. Classification (NCBI taxonomy): domain Eukaryota; phylum Fornicata; order Diplomonadida; family Hexamitidae; genus Hexamita; species Hexamita inflata. Next base: position 5,417 of record CAXDID010000856.1, on the reverse strand, counting down.
TATTTTCCGTTCATTGTAATATCAGTTCTAACAGTGTCGATTGTAGCTTGAATGGTTTGAGTTGTGAGCAATCCGGGCGCGTTCGCCTCTCCTATCATTCCTCCGCACGAGTACGCGTTTTCGCTTCCGTGGCTGATCGAGTTGCTGATGAGAACGTAACCTCCTTGAAGTAATCCGACGAACCCGCCCGCGCTTCTGGTCGTGTCTATTCTCACGGTCGTTGTGCTGTTGTCGATCGATATTGTGGGTTCGAGGTGGAGATGGCCCACGACTCCTCCGCTCACGCTGTACCACTTTTTGGTGGACAGCAATCCGCCGTTGTAGTCTTGTTGTGTTGTTTTCGGAACTGTAAGAACACAAGTGCAGTTGGTTACCGTTAGCTGAACAGCTCCCTGAATCATTCCGACGAGACCTCCGGACTTGAGGACTGTTTTCTGAGAGTTGGTGCCCAGCTGAATGGTCATCGTTATCGAGCAGTTATGAATTTAAATGTTCGCATTTTAAAGACCGATGAAAGAACCGACAAAAGCTTGAGCGTTAGATTTGGACATTATAACTGTTAGCTCGCCTCTGATCACTACATTCGAAAAAGTAGTTACTTGCGCGAATAATCCTATTGCTGTTGAATCCGAAACAGAGACCGAAGCTTTGAACTCGAGAACCGAATTTTGAGCAAATGAAGAATCAGTCGTGAAGGCACAAAGTGCGACCGTATCTTGATTCCAACCAGCCACATCTGCTGAAACTTTAATTGAACCTTGACAAATTATTCCAGTGAATTAAAGCGTTTTCTAAATTACACACTAATGAGAGGTCATGTCTACTACATATCCGGGTTTACATGCAGTGCACAACAAAGCTGGTTGTTTCAAAGAAGAATATCTGCTAACGGCTGATGTGATTAACGGATCTCTGCTTATGATCGCACGACACATTTAATTTTACAAAACATAGTTCACATTGCACATTATGTATTTGTACACATTAGAAGAAGTGTAGAATGCCCCTACTTTGTCTTTATAAAGCTAATTACAAACTCCATTAATATAAATACTATTTTTAAGGCAAGCTGACATGGAATTAATTAGTATAATCATATAATTGGAGTGATTGCTTAATTGATAGATTTAGTGTTCAAGCATGTCACATTTTTGTATACTTAGTGATGTTATGTTTTCTGTATCTGATCTATTACGATCTAATGTAAGTGCATTTATAAGTCATAAGGTGACTAACTTTTAGTTATATATTAAATATTTTTTGTATATATAAAATATTTTTAATAAAATATTTAAGAAATTATGTTTTATCATATAGAGTAGTAAAATGATCATTTATATGTATTTATTTATTTATTCAAGTATCTATGGTATGTATCTATAATAAAATGACTCACTTAACTGTAACCTTATCATCAGTACTAAGGCTCAATTTAATCATTCCATCTTCATCTCATAAATCATGGCAATCCACAAATCCAAACTTAGTTACACATAACGCTACCACAAACTAATCTCAATATCATACCTTCATCATCTTTTAGGATTGTCACTCTGAATAGCCTCCTCAGACAACCTAAGTTAGTTCGGCACTTGAACTAACATTATTGACCTCGGAAGTTATCTTTGTAACTATCTTTGGGATGGCTGGTATGAATCTTGGGACTAGCGTATCAGCGGCAACGCGTAGTGCTTCTAAGTTTAGAGCGGGGAACAATGTCATAACTCTTTAATCAGTTTCTTCCTGTTCAGGCTCATTTACTCTTGAAAGCGAAACCTCTGCAATATATTGACTGCATAAAATTTGTGTTTGTGTTTTGTTGTTTTACATAGTAAGTTCCATACGGATTTCTTCCCGTATTACAGGGAGTGAAAGCAGGATTTCGTTCTAATTTATTTAAAAATTGACTTATTCTCTTCTTTCTCTATAATATATGAATTATGGTTTATAGATTTATGAATAACAAAGATAAAAGTATTAAATATAAGTATCGATCAATAATAATATACACATATAAGACGTAATTTACGGTGAGATGAATTTATTATCTAAGAGTACAACTTTTCTAAGAATATTTGATGATTTTGACAATTCAGTTTTCAATAATTATCAATAATTCTTATTTCATCCTAGTAATATGATATTGAGTTTAGTTTGTGGTAGTGTTTCAGATTGTTTCAGAAATCTAAGTTTAGATTTGTGGATTGTCATGATTTATGAGATGAAGATGGAATGATTAAATTTAGCCTTAGTACTGATAAGGTTACCGTTAAGTGAGTCATTATATTTGGTTATATAACCTTAGTTAATATAGATAAATAGAGTCATTACACTATATACTGTAGTGTACACCACATGAATATAATTTATGATTTTTTTCTATTTCTTATTCAGTTGGTTATTACTGAGTTTTATAAGGTTATAGTTTAGTGAGTCAATTTATATGAACGACTCACTAAACAACCTAAACTTCTCGAAAAATATTTATATTTCTATTATTTTTGCGTTTTTGTAAATGAATGGATTTACAATAGGTTTTGATTTTTAACATAATTACAAATATAAGTATTTTTATATTATAGGTGTATTGTATTATTTCTTGTTGCATCTTCTGACTTCTTCTTATGTTTCTTTTTAAAGTGAATATTATAACACAAATATATTATGCGAAAATATATTCGCGTTATAATCCGCTCCATTTCACTACAATATGAATTTTTGTGGACGTGAGTAGTTTGTTGATTTGGCAGTGTCCAAGGAGGAAGATGATGCGTTTTAGATGATGTTGAACCGAACGGCTAAGAAGAGTGTGAACGAGCGTTTAGCAGCTTTTAACGGCAAAAGTACGGTGATTGACCCGAAGATAGCCGAGGAATTGCTCTTAATAATGAATTAGCTGCAGATTTATGACAAAATCGACAATTCATACGTCCCACTCTCTGATAAGTGCGCATCCCAGCTTCAAAAGCTGAAGGTGTTCCCAAAGTCAACGCAGCTCGTTACAGAGGAGTCCAACCACGAATTTCAAGGTATCTAAGTTCAGCAAAAACCTGTTTAAATCATCAATAAATAGAATACAGTGTAGGAGGAGTCCTCTCAGGTGCAAACATTTGTCCAGCAACTGAATAAAACACGTGAAGTCAAAGAACTTTAAACATAAGAATAAAATGATGGAGTTGAGGTTGAAATAGAAGAGTTGAGCGAGAACGGATACATCCCAGCTAAGAACAGATCACTTAAAGTCTCCGGACAAAAACTTGGTACAAGTAAGCCGAAAACGGCTAAAAACGAAAAGAAAGAAGAAATTAAAGAGGAAAAAGAAGAGTGCCTTGAAATCGAAGACAAAAAGGAAGATGTTAAAGCTTAAGAAATAGTTTCACAAGAAGAACAACACAATATTTAACATATTGTAATTGTACAGGATATCAGTGCAAAAGAAGAAGTAATAAAAGAACCAAAAGAAATAATAATGATGACAGAAAATGTACCAATATAAAGGACTATGAGTCAAAATATTCAGCAAATTCACACCGCCGAGGTTAAAGTACTCTAGGGTACAGCTATTGACATCGAATACAAACCGCAAATCCAAGATAACAAAGCTCTTGAAAAGATTCTTATAGAAGCACTAGAAGACTTTAAACCAGCTAAAGTCGAAGCCATCAAAACAGAGGTTCACATTGAGGAGCCAAAACCAGAAATCGAAACAAAACTTACGCAAATTTAAGAAGTTCCAGTTGTACATGAAGAACCAGTTTAACAACCAATAACCGAAGAAATAGTTGTTCCACTCGTTGTTCACTAAACCCAACAAGAACCCGAAACTGAAGTTATCCAACTCTCAGTTATTGAGAAGCAGAGCACTCAATAGCTTTTAGAACTCATTGAGCACCAAGACTCTCTTCATAAAGAAGTCGAAATCCAATAAATTTAAGAGGAAATTCACGAAGTTGAAAAGCCAGAGTAAGTTGTTGAAAATCTAATTCAAGAATAAATTCATGAGTAAGAACAAAGCCCAATAATTGAAAACGTTGAACAACCAATCCAAATTTACGACGCTCCAATGCAACCAGAAGCTAAAAATACCATTCAAGAGCAGATTCAAAAACCAGTCGAAGATTAAATCGAATTAAATTTACCAGTTAAACAGATTGAACAATAAATCCAAGACCTCCAAGTTGAAAATCTTCAGCTCAACGAGAACCTCGACCACACCACTGAGCTCGAGTCTGAGATCCCGCTCCAGCCTCCAGTGCCAGTTGAGAATATTCCGCTGTCCACGAACTCCAAATTCGAATTTCCGACCGAATCTAAAAACTAAATCGATGCGGAACCTCAAAAGCCGTTTTTCACACTTCAAGAGGGCGTTTTAGAAACAGACGAGGAGCTGCACCCACTCCAGGTCCCCAAAACGGTCAAGAACATGAAACAGAGGAAAACGCTTTTGAAAATGGAATCGTTCAAAAACGTTTAATTGTACGAACCGGATAAAACGATAATTAACTTGAAACCGTTTTTGAACAAAAAGGACGTTATTGGAGCGAAAAACAATGAAAACCAAATCCATGCTAGAGAAAATTAAATATAAACTAATAAGAAAAGCTTGCCACCAAGAAACTATGGAGATCAGATCGACAGAGCACTGAGGCAAACAAATTTGCAATTGGATGTGATTGAACGCTCGCAAATGATTCAAATGGAAGAAACGAAGAAAATTGAATAAACAGCCGCCACAGCAGCACTGAAGAACAGACTTGCGCAAATTGAAGTCCTGAAGACCCAGATCCAGAAACTGTCCACCGCACAAGCGCTGAAGACAGCCGAGATAAACCTGAATATCGAGCCGGAAACTGACTCCAAGCAAGAAACATAGCCGGAAGAACACAACGAACTCAAGCTGGAAGAACTCACCATTTAAGAAGAAAAGCCAGAACAGATCATAGAAGCGAAGCAGTTCAAGGTCTTCGCGCAGAAAAACTGCCTCAAGCTCGAAGCGGACGGCCAGTTCTACTTCTGCGGCCTCATCGAATCTAACTTCGAGGTCAAAGATGGTGCGGTGTTTATGAAGTGCAGGCAGAGCTACAAGGAAGTGACGGTCAAGTTCCAGGACACAGAGGGACAGAAGTGGAGGATGATCAAAAGGCTGCTGTGAGAGAAATTTTAAATGATTTTCAAAATTCACTTGAGAACATGAGGGCTCTCACCTTCATAAGGACCAGCTGCTCGTCGATGCTCAGGTTACCGTCTTGGATTATATCTGAGTTGTTTCCCGGCTCCTTGGGCTGAGTCGTGCTGAAGGCCTTGTTCTTGTATATCCTCGAGTAGTACTTGTTCTTGAGGCTGATCGCGTCGCGTTCTGGGAACACAAGCTTCTGGATCGCGGCCCAGTCGTTTTGGTACTTGTCCACAGCCGCCTT
>CAXDID010000855.1:0-131388 GCA_963988835.1 Hexamita inflata | reverse complement strand
AACAGTTTTGTATATTTGTTTTTTAGTATAAATATATTATAAAAGTCTTTTAACTTAAATAATTATCAATCAAAATCAATCAATTATCAATCAAAGATTTTAAATTGTAGATAATACATACTTACATAAAGGTAAATTGCTAGTGTCTAATGGATTACATAAGTCTGCAAGCTTATGTATACTAAAATTATATTAAACTAAACTTACATCAAACTCGTCCAGTACATTTAGTTTCATCTAGTTTGACAAATTAACCCGGTTTTTAATACATATTGGTTGATGAAACTTTCAATAGTACTACATTACCTTGCTTGTAAGGGAGGTGCTATTTCGCTTATAAGGGTGTAGGTCAACTCACTTATAAGGGAGTTCCTTCATGCAAAACTCCCTTATAAGCAAGTGACAAATACCATAGTTTTTAACCTTGTTTTTTAACCATAAATCTTTCAAATTCGACATTTCCACTAGATACATTTTAGATACAGTTTTGCTTATAAGGGAGATGAAAATGGTAACTCCCTTATAAGCAAATAAGCTACTCCCTTACAAGCAAGGTTATGTAGTATGTTTACTTACAGACTCTTGAAGTGCTTATTATCCTTTTTATAAATATGCTGGGGTTGAAAGAGTTAGAATCTCATTTTTTAAATTTGTGCAGAGAAACAACCACTCTTATAAAAAGTATAGTAGCATTGACTCCTATGGAAGTGAAAATATTTTATAGATTAATTAAATTACTTATATTTTTGTAATATTGTGAAATATTTTTAATTGAATAGCGAAACTGAGTGAGATATTTATATAATTTATATCAAACCTCATTTCTTGAATTTAAAATAGAAGCAGAACAAGTGTGAAAGTAAGTAATCAATTGAATTAAATTTAATATATTGACAATAATATATATTATGGCACATTTACTTTCGAATATTCACAATTTGGGATCATATATATAAATGCAACCAAATTTGAGCAAACTATGAAATTTAACGGCTTGTTGAAAAGCGTGGGCTTTGAATTAATATTATTAGTTAATATACAAATTGTTTAAATATGAATTCGTGAAACAATAGAACCATCAGTTTTTTCGCTATTAATTAGATTTTCATTAATTATTTTAGAAGTGGAAAGCCGTTTTCAATGATGACTTAAGAGTATATTATTATTAACATATACTATTCAATAAGAAAGAAAACAAGTTAGTTTCACCCAATTGCGCGTACTTTTTAACTCAACAAAAACATACAATTTTCAGTTAAAGATCGAAACTGTTATTGTAATTAAAGCATATTATTAGTTATATATTACGATGTATTTTAGTTGATTGACATTCAATTCTGAATACCAATATTTTGCGCCTAGTTGTTAAAGATAGTGCAAGATATACACTAAAAGCGAAACTTATATAAATAATTATTACGTCATATATGAATAAATGATTTATGAAATATAATAACTTTGTCACTCTAAATATTAATGAAACTGTCAGTTTTCAAGATCTACAATTCGTATTGGTGAATTTTGAAATTATTTATGATATATTACTTTGGCAGTATTGGTACTATCGTTTTAGATTCGTTTTGAAATTCAACTGATGGGAGCAAAGATAAATTTATCATATATTAGTATTCAATATAATAACAGCGATGCGAAATTGTTGGCTGATTATAATATATGTTATTGCATTATCCTAAGATACTTTATTTAGATATTATCGTAAATGAATTCACATATCATTATTGTATTATTATAGTTTAACTCATATTTTGTTATTGTTGGTAAATAGACTAATGATTATACCAAGTATGTTACCCCTTAACTAACAGCAAAAATATCCATATAAATAAATTTCATTTTTAATGATTTTTGTGATTAAAATTATTATCATTTATTTTCGTTTTATAGCACAAAATATATTTATTCCACATCAAATATGGCAGATAACACTTATCTTTACCAAGAGCAGTCAAATTTTAAATTATTATTACTTGATCAAACAATAATAAATATAATAAACTGCTGAATTTTTCACACTGTAATTAATAATTTATAACAAATCACTACAATTCCATTTTATTGGAGTTCTCGATGATGTATTCATAGTTTTTAAAACTAATTAGGGAAAATTGTCTGTATGTGTTGACTGATTCCATCATTCAATAAATGTCGTTTGCAACTGACAACTAGAGTCAGCAACTTGAGTCAACGCTACTATTAAAAAGTATATCTCTTATGTGTCTGTATTCGATGCGTTGTTAAAATTTCAATTCCAGTTTAAATCAACTGCTTAAAAACGGAACGATTTGTTCACTCAATAAAACTGTTGAGATAAAACTGTATTTCACTTTCGCATCAGTAAACGAGTTTACAACAAAACATAATATCTTTTGTTAAAACTGTAAAGTTAACTTAAAACTATTCATAATTATTCGTACGTTAGAAAACTGATTAAGATAATGTAAACATCTAATTAACTTTCTAATTCCAATTAATGAATTATTAACAACGCTCACATTTCCATTTTCAGAATCCATCATTAATTTTTACGCAATACAAAGTAATGAGTTGTTAGTGGACTGGCTTGACCTAACTAAACAGGTTTTCAGTACTTCTCTATTTTTGTAATTAGTTTTGCTTGAATATTAATAAAGAATTGCTTAAGCTGCGATTATATATTATTAATAATAAATATTACATCATTCTATTTTTCGTTTTATATTTCTCTATTTCAACTGTTAAATCATTAATTCAGTTTAACTTGCTTTTCTTACAATTAGTTTTCCTTTGTATTCATTTATAGTTTAGATAGAGCGCTGTGACAATATTATAACGGAGCAAAGTAAGAATAGAAACAGAATCGAACCAGTGCAGCCAATCACAAGTTTTATATATTTTGGATAATTTCTTTTATCCTTTACTTTTGTGATTACGAAGCGCTAAGTGAAGAAATACATGTCATACTCAAATATGTATTGGTTTTATTCAGATATTTAAGTGAAATTAATTTCTGCACATGTGTACCTGAATTTGCTAATGTTCGTAAGTGTTTTCACGTGAAATACTTTGTCCACTTGCTAGATAGTTTTGGAATTCTTTTAAACGTACATCCTGGTTTGAATGCTATCATAGTTGTACAGCTCTGCTTGGACACAGTTTCCATTTGTTGTTAATTCCACCTCTAACCCAGTTTCTTTGATAATAGCTACCCCATGGTTCCAACATGTGTACCTGACCTAACAGTTTTCAGCTTTAAGAACTTATTATAGCTGGTCGTTTTAGTAAAACGAGAAGTACAAGTTGTAGGTTGGAACACTATAGGCCGCTCCGTAATCATTTGCTAGCAACTGAAAGCACGTATTTTGCTGTGCTCCCTTCATATTTGAGCATGAAAATACAATTGACTTAAGAGATTAGTTAAATTAGGGTGTGTTTTACACAATAGACAACTATTACATCCCATATTCGGTCAATATGGCGCCTGTGAGCTTATATTCTAGTCTATTATACTGTATCATATCGATTTGCTACATAACTAGATTGAGTTGCTCTAAATCGTAGTCGAACATTATTTGGTATCCGATGTCGTTTTTATAGTTGTATAAGTAAGCGATTTAGTTCTTGAACACGTTAGTCTCGGTATTTGTCGATATGTTAACCTAATATTTGATATAAACTAATTTTCTCCTTTTTAATATTATGTTGAGGTTTGATGTTGTAAAAGGCTGTTGAGATATTTCGTGCTATCTCAAGTTACTAAGGTGCAGATCCTCTTTGAAACATTCTTAAATAGAATAGTGAGTTAGAAACTGTTACGTATTCAATTAGTAAACATACTAACCAATAACTAACTGAATTGATTGTACAAATTGAACTGGATTCTCTTACTTTTGAACCATTATATTCTTGCAATAAGGGTTGGGGCACATTTCAAATGTCGAGTTTGATGATACTGAAACTGTAAGCGATGTGAAACAGTATTAGAGTTCTGAATTGATTTAGTCTACAACAGTAGGATAAACTATTGTTTAGTAGCGCAAATTGAATAGTGTAGCCACTATAAAATGCTCTTCTATTAAAAATTCTGCATTCATATTAGCTTCAAACTATATTTGAAATTAATCTTGGTACAAATAATCAGAAACTATAACAAATAATGAAGTTGTGAATGCTTTTGATGATAATGTTAAGTTAACTTAGATATCTGAATTCATACTTTCACAAATACTATTTCTAGTTCCAAATAGAACCAGTATAAAAATATTTAGATTTTAGTCGTATTCTACGCAAGTCTTTCTAGAAAAACATGATTGCAATAATTATAAATTTACTACTGCGCTATTTATATTCGATTAAGTAGAAATTATCATATTTAACATCATTCCAAATTTGAAGTGAAATATAATTTAAATTTACACTAAAATGATATATAACTGAGTAATAAATAAATTGTAATAAATAATAGATTTGTTTAGCAATTAAACAACTTCAAAACAACAAAAACAACGTATAAATAATCATAAGTATAAAATGACTCAGGTTACAGTTAATTGTAACAGTTTGTATTATCAACAGTCCTAAGTTATAAAAATAAACGCATTATATATCTCTTGCCTAAACTTGCCTTGTTGCCACTGTTACGCTAGTCCCAAGATTCATACCAGCCATCCCAAAGATAGTTAAAAAGATAACTTCCGAGGTATATAATGATAGTTCAAGTGCCGAACTAACTTAGTACGCACAGAAGTAATTGGTTAATTTTTAATTTTATTATTGCAAAAGAAGCAAAATTAGGCTTAAAAATATATAATTTTTGTTTTGGACTCTTATTTAATGATTCGTTGATCAAGGGATTAGTTTAGATTTTCTTCATTTAATCACATGCAGACTTTTTAGCTATTTTATTGTTTATAATAAACGTAATTGGTTTAACTATAAGGTAGTCTATTATCAATATAACGAGAAGTATTGGTGAAAATATAACACATAAAAATATTACGAATGTTTTATTATCTAATATTTTGTATATATTCATTAAATTGAAGTGGATTATATATTGAAAACGTCAATTATAATCAAGTATTTTAATATTATCACAGCAAAAATACAATAATTCATTACTAATGTATTAGTATAGTTTAATATTATATATAAAGGTTAGTACTAAGCTCTAAATTAATCTGTTGAGTGAATCCAAAGTTCTCAGTGTTGCAATCACCAGTTTTGCTATAATAACTGTGTTATCTTAATATATTTTTTAAACTATCTCATTTTATTAATATCTGCGTCATATTGAGTGATTATGTGGATAATCGAGCGTATTTCCACTCCGCGACAATGATCAAGCACAACAACTTTAAATTTTCTCAGTCGTTTGGGGCTGAGTAGGAGAACGCGCCCATTCAGGCGGATGACGTGATTTCTCAGATAGAGTTTTCGGACGATTCGCGCTTATTAGCTGTGGGTGACGTGGGCGGCCGTGTGATCATGTTTCAGCGCAAGGACACCGTATTACCATAGTTTAGCGCCGTGTGCGAGTTCACAGCCCATTACCGGCAGTTTGATGTCTCCCGTTCTCAGGAAGTCAGCTCTGAAATCCTCTCACTTAAATTTCTCCCTCCAACGCACGACGGGTAGTTTTTAGTGACCGCTTCAGAAAGAGATGTGCGTTTATTCAAAATTGCTCCACACAAACATTACAAACCGAACCACAACGGCTCACTACTGTTTCCCTCCATTATTAATCAACAGTTACAGGCGGTTCCAAAACGACTTTATCAAAATGCGTCCAACTTCCACTTGAATTCGCTCTCCGTTTCGGCCGGAGGGGACTCGTTTCTGGTGGCCGATGATTTCTCGGTCACATAATTTTGGGTTCAGGATCACTTGAACGGGTTTCTACTAATTGACAATCAAATGAACAGTCTGGATTAAAAAATGAATTTAATTACTACAGCCAGATTCCACCCTTAAGATAGTAATTTGATTCTTGCTGGATACTCCACTGGGTAATTGAGACTTTATGATTTGCGCGCGAATCTGAAGTAAACATCAGTAACCGTACCAGGAGTTGGCGAAATACAGGATATACAGGTTAACCCACCAAATCTAGTATTCGCGAGAACTGCACAGTATCTATCAGTGTATGACATAAGAAACCTGCACAAACCACTATTCTAGAACAACATGAATCCGAAACTGAACTTCTAATAGTAGCACAAGCAACAAAGCTACTCAACAGTTGAAAGCTACCAACCAGTAATCCAAAAACAAGAACACGAAACCAAATTCAACATCGCAATCTCCAAAGATCAACAATTCTGGGCAAGCGGCTTCTACGGAAACCAAATCGAAGTAGGAAATCTAAATAACGACGTACTAGGCTGGAAAGCAACCAGAATCCTCAAAAAATACAAAGCTGACATACCAGGAAACGGAGTCGGAGCCAAACTACTCGTAAACAAAGGACAAACACAACTAAACGCATACGGAGACCAAATTCAAGGAAAAGTAGAAAAAGTCGCGTTCGGAGATGACGTACTGGTCGCAGCAAGCGGTGGTAACTTGTTCTTATATGGATGGTGATTCTGTGATTTATTTGTTATTTACTGGACATTTTTGATATGATTTTATAAATTATAAGAGAATCATAGGAAATACAAGTATCATTTAAAATACTAAAAGAAATTATCACAAATTTGTTAATTTTTTATAAATTTGTTTTCACAGTTCTGCATTTGTTTCTATTTGATCGTTTGCGACGATAAGTTCGTCCCTGGTGAGTCCTTCAATTTTCGGTAGAATAATGGTGTCTTTGTGCTCCACTTGCATGCTTTCTACGTATTTCGTCCTGAATTCTTCCGGAATCATCTCCATTTCAATTTGTTCGAGAGTTTTGTTGTGCGTTTCGGGAATAAATACTATAATGAGTATTTACACGAGTATCACCCAGCAAACGTAGAGTAAATAGTTTTCCTGCTGTTTGAGCAGTGGAAATATGAACGTGGTAATTAATAAAGTGATCAGATTTACACCCATTACAATATTTACACAAATCGTTTTAACCTGCACTGGGAACACCTCGCCCATGATAACGAAGAATAAAGAACCGCTTGAGAACGCGTAGCAGAAAATGAAAGCGAATGTTGCCCCCAAAATGATCCCGTTCTGCGTTTTCTTGGGCGGATTCAGGTACAGAGTAATGATAATTGTTAATTAGCAGATGAGGATTAAATTTAGCCCTAAGATGAAAAGTGACTTTCTCTTGTACTTTTTAATCATTGGAATTACTATAATTGAGAAGACGAAACTCAAACTGGAGGTAATAATTGAACCAATGGTGCCAGATTTGGGCGAGTTGAACGTATCCTTAAAAATAATAGTCGAGTATTGCAGAATCGGGTTCAAACCGGTCGCCCCAATTGACATCCCAAGTGAAACTGCCACTATAACAGTCTTAACATATTTTCTCTGCATCAAATTATCATTAACCACTTTAACCTTCTATTATCCACCTTCACTAGGTTCCTTCAACATGAAGCAAATAATGATCATCAAAACAGCGAAAACGCTCGGGAGAACAACCGAAACCGGATAAAACTTCGAATTTGAACTGATAAAAAACTGAACGACGTTCGAGAGAACCATCGAAAGCTGCAAACTAACGTTCGTAAGACTGCCGACAGTCCCCCGAATTTTGGCGTCCAGTACCTCCGCTCCGATAGCCGGAATCGCGGTTACCATAAGCACAGTTGAGAAGCCGCCGATTAGCTTGCACACGAACAAATAACCCCAGTGAATGGCCGGAGCGGTTACCAAAGAGATGCAAAGGGTTAAAATGGACACAATACGCAGCGACTGGTACCTACCAAACTTATTCTGGATTAAAGGGGACAAAATAGTACCTAGAAGGGACCCAAGAAGGCATGAAACTGAAAGGACAGCTGTTATCGTATTAGTTAACGTATACTTTACAGTAGAAGAATCAGTGTGCATCTGAATTATCACAGTCGTGAGGCCATACAATACAGTTCCACGAGAAAGACCGCCAATTACGTAAGAGGCTATAAGTGGAATCATCTGTTGGAGTGGGTTGGTAAATACAATAATTGGAAGAAATTAAGTTAAAGCTTTAAATTAGTGATATAAAATCAAATCTGTTTTGATACCAAGATTTTTTACTTGATTTGGTATAATTCTTACATATATATTTACGAGTATATATAAGAGTATAAGAGTATAATATAACACCATGTGAAATTTAAACGATTATAGCGTAGACTAAATTTGACCGGACTTCAATTATAAACAAAAAGAAGACATTACACCGTAAATTACGTCTATACTGGTCACCCTTTTTCTCTGATCATCACATTTTCTTTATTTTCTAATGATCCCAAAGAAACCAACAACATTCCTCTAACCAAATGTCTCGCACGTAACATGTATACTGCTTCGCACATAATAAACAAAAAGTACACTATTGATGACCTGTAAATATAATGATTACAATTATAGAATATGAAAATTTAAGGAATAATTCATGCTAGATATTAGTCAAATTGTTGAAAGTAGCAACATTTATATTATTCATAGTTTTCAAATTCTGGAAACTAAATTACAACATTTGAATTTGGATTAATATATATTTTAAAGTTCTAAAAATTTTATGGTGTTCGATTTGAGTAATGAGTGCGATTTTATTAAACTACAAATTCAATATTATTTAGTCATTACATAAAATTTTTAATTTCAAATTCATTTAAGAAGTGAAAATGTTAAATTAATTTACGTCGCACATATTTGCTTATATATAACATGTTATAAAATAAATGCTCCTTGCTGATTATTTATAAAATTATTATCATGTCAAAAAGCAAATTTGGTTGTCGAGTACTCGCTCGCGGAAAACCATTTTTTTAAAATACAATCGGGGTCCGAGTCCGTGTGAGTAAAAATTTCTCTACATATTTACTATAACTAAATTTACGAATACAATACTTGTCTTTTCATGTGTGTCCCCACTTCTCCTCATAAAAGCATGAATAACAGTTCTAAGGTTGGTGATATAGACTGTGTCAGCATCAACAGCGATTCAATAATAAGTTTAACTGACTTGTTAAGTGAAGTGCCACTGCATGTTCCAGTGAAATAGCATCCAGGTTTCATCAAACCGAAACGACTACTGAAATGTAAATCTGTAGTCAAATAGACTTCTAATCTACCATATAGTGTTGAAGAAATTAATAATTTGGTGAATCATAAGGCTAAAATAGGATATTCTATCGTTGATGCTAAACATTCTGAATAAATGTTGTCAGTTATTCTGTTTGCTTCCAAAACTAAGTCAATTGATGTATTGTTCGCTAAAACAACTATCCGCAACAAAAGAGGCGGGCTGTTGTTACTACTAAAAATATAAACGAGAACGAGTTTTAAAGTAAATACAGGAAGAAAATGAAGCCGCCACAAGGTTAAAGGATTAAGAAGAGTTATTTTCCGTGTTTGGAGTGGATCACAGTTCTAATCCTTTAATAACTAAAATGAACAAAAAATTTCGAAGGGTTTTGGAAGCTGAATCAAAGCAAGTTCACTTAAACTAAACAATAAGTTATGGGAAAGTTAAGATCTATATATGCAATGTTTGATTTAGATTAATAACTTATGAAAAGTGAGGAGTCAAGCGGGGGTGAAAACGATTCGAATTGTAATATCTCATTATAGTACTTTGCTAAATAATTAGAATTTAGTCAATTATCTTACATTCTCAGTGATAGTGGAGTGGTCTATACGAATAATAAGCTGAAAACAACATTAAACTACCACTTGTCATCATTTAATAAATAACCATTTACTGGAGTAGCGTAAAGATGTGGTTGGCATTCCTGGAACAATATGAAACCCACTAAAATATAACAATAGTATTTATCTGAAGCGCGTGATATAAAATTTGAAATGTAAATAACTTATTTCAATTGGATATCTGCTGCATTTTAAATTGAGTAATAATTCTATTTCGGATAACTAGAACATTTATTTGCAGAAGTAGGACTTGCTAATATTTAGCCATATTCTACATATTTGGACAATATGAAATTAAACGAGTAAGACTACTGTATAACATATCGACCTAACTAATTTTCTGGTTTAATTACGTAATCAACTTAAAGTGGCGAGTCACTGAATTATTTCCGGCTTAAAAAGCTTGTTAATTGCAAATCTACATTATTAGAAGTCGTTGTTGCTTTAAGTTGCACAGATTCTACATTTAAAGACACGTTATAAAGTCACGCAATACGAAATCAAGGACATTCTGATTCAGATAAATTAGAAGGATGCGTTCTAAAAGCTAATGAGACTGTTTAATAATACATGTCGCGATCATACGAATACAAAGTAAAAGAAGTAAAAAATAGAAAAACAAAAGATAAATATTTCTAGATTTCATTGAATAAAGACGTTATAATACCGTATTAATTTAAAGTTGATGATTGGGAGACACTTATTTAGCTGGCTTGGACTTTGGAATTAAAGTGGTAACATTAATCAGATTTCTAAGAGTATTTTAAATAATATTATGATTTGCTTGAGAAAGTAAGATGTCCATGTTCATGTAGAATATAAAGTGGTTTACCATGTTATCATGAACTTGCTATAATCAATTATTTGGGTGCAAAAGATAATAAATACTTATTAACAACTTTGACAAGAGAAGAATATTCTCAAACATGGCTTCAAGAAAATGTCTTCACATATTTTGAAGCCAGAGAATTTTATACACTAAATGAAAATAATTAATAATATAATGATTCACTAATAAACATACATCAACAATCTAAAACTTTTGAAGATAAAAATAGAGAAGAAATGATAACATATTTGAAACAAGAAACAAAATATCATTAATATGATGATGCCTAGTTAATAACAATGTGCGAAAAAGTTAAGTTAATGAATAATAAGCATAGTTTTAAGTTGACCACTCCAGCAAAAATTACGGCTGGAAGTAATAAAAGATATAAAGGCAAAATTGGTCGAAAAGCGAAAGATTGATGACATTTATACTTACTTTATACTTAAAATCACTTCCGCTAACTAGCCACAAAGGACATTGGTTCTCAAAAAGTACATTAAATCAATAAGTGATATCTCATCACTTTGTCTTTTCATTATAAAGATCACGTAGAAACATAATTATATCGTATGGTAATTACTCAAACTTAATCAAATTTAAACTATATTTACAATTTGATCTGATGATAAGGTTACAGATAAGTTATATAATTTATAGTTTTAATTTAAATTATTTATAATATAAATAATGTTCTAGTTTAGTAATTTAATCTGACAATTGTAGCTGGTTGAATAAATAGTTAGTAAATCGATGTCTGATAAACATATTATACTCTCATTTCATTAAACCTCCCGTCAGCTCTTTCGAACGAAGTACTTGTAGAACTTATTAATATAAA
This sequence comes from Hexamita inflata, assembly GCA_963988835.1. Taxonomy (NCBI): domain Eukaryota; phylum Fornicata; order Diplomonadida; family Hexamitidae; genus Hexamita; species Hexamita inflata. Next base: position 119,920 of record CAXDID010000855.1, on the reverse strand, counting down.
TGTATTGATCAAGTCATAATTATTTAATTATATTTTGTTCACTACAAATCGCAATCCACCACTCCTTCGAGCAAAACTTTAACTCTTTCAACCATTTTCCAATGTATTCTTTTCGCACTTTCAACCACTTATCTAATTTTTCTTTATTTAACTTTTATTTCCACTCCAGCAACATTTAATTATAATGAGAGCTGTTTTCGGAATTTGAGTAAATGCAGTTCATCCTCAAATCAATTAATTTCATCATGGGAGTGGGAGGTAACTGTTAGTTCCACACATAGTGCGTTTTGTATATATCGTTTTGTCCTGAAATTTAATTGGTTCCAAGTCTGTTATGCAGTTATCATTCAGGTATAGTTCCTCGAATTAGTGCGTTCGGAGTGGTTCGACATCAACAATCTAGTTACAACTCAGGGACAGTATTTTAAGGTTCGACAATCGTTTTAAGGGGCGAACGCTCACTATCTGGTTGTAGTTCAGGTTCAAAGCTGTTAATGATTACATATTTAAACTTTAGAGGTCGGAAATGAGGTTTCGCTCCAAATCAAGGCGGTTAAGGTTCAGTGTGCGTAAGGGGCGCAAATCTTTTACCTTATTGTCCTAAAGATTCAAATAAACCAGATTAATCAAAGGAGTGATGAAATTTAAATTCTAAATTTTATTTGAACGCAAATCAAGATGCTCTAGACTAAGCATGTATTTAAACTACGACAAATCGTGCGTTTTAGATCCAGATAAATTATTTTGCTCATTATTTTAGTCTTATAAATTACAAGCCCTCACAGCTAGCTTCTTAAGGTTTAAAGGAACGCGAGAAAACTCAATGTTAAACGAAATATCAATCGAAAGCTCGGATACAGGAAGCTAATCAACAAAAGATAACGTACGCAGATTCTTGTTGTTCAAAATAGACAACATAACAGCATATACCTTCTTGTTGTATTTTTGTATCATCTGAGAATCATAAAGTTCATCTTAATTCTGGAATAAACCTTCTGTATATGGCGGATTCATACATTGAAGTGAAATAAATATTTGATATAACATAACTAAATAAATTTATATAATTCACTCCAAAATGATGATTCCCGACAATTCATACCCAGTAATCTGAAATTAAAGATATCAAATTTATAACCTTTCCAGTAAAATTAACTAAGTTTTACACTGCTTACGTTGTTAAAATATGAGTTTAACCTATAAATTCTTTGATTTGTATGGATTTTCCTTTCTAAATATATTATTGCAACATATTCTAAACTTGGACTATTTTAACTTATCTGAAATATGTACTTATATGTTATGCCGTTGGGCTATTCTAAGTTATATAATGTAAATATGGAATTTAATGTTACTATTCATAATACTAAGTGAAATCTTAAACATAGTTGTTATTAATAAACACTCGCTCTAACTTTTTTAATTTTAAAAGTGAATTAACATTAATTATTCTGTTATTAGAAAGTTCTAACCATTCTAACTCTTATAATTTTGATAATGATTCAATACTACATATTTGATTATTTGACGCATATAGCATTTATATATTAGGCAATTCTGAAATTGATTCAATATCATTAATAAAGCAATTACTAATTTTGAGACTTTCAAGTTATTTTAGATATTTAATAGCATTTATATTCTAAAGTTCTTCATTATACGACAAGTCTAAACTTTTAAGATTTTTAAAGTGCAACAAAGCATTAATATCTTCAATTTCATTATATTTTAATTCTAATGTCTTTAAATTTGGCATTTTTTCATTTATATTTATATTTTTAATGTCGTTGCCATTCAATAATAATGTGTGAAGGTTTTGAAGTTTAGAAATGCCAGATATATCATTAAGTTTGCAACGCTAAATTTCTAAATATATTAGATTTTTTAATAGCGGAAACTATGTAATATTTTAACGACAAATAGATTTAATAGTTAATAGTTCAATATGTGAAGGAAGTTAACTGATGTTAATGTTGTTGCAGTTCTCTATTAATAAATCATTAAATTTTAGTTAATCAAGAAATATAATTTCATTGATTTTTTAATTATTTTTAAGCTGTAATTACTTTTTTAATATTAGTTTTTTGTATTTATTAATTACTTATTACTACTCATTTTATTTTTCAGCTTGCATTCAAGGTGTGGTTTAATTTAAATATTTAATTATATGTTAAAATACTGTAATATAGAATAAGTAAAGATAATTGAACAAACTTTCTAAAATTGGAAAGACTTCACAACTTTGCGTTGATTACTTTATCCTAGTGGTATAAGTTGAATTGTTTATGAAAATATTAATTTATTAAAGTTGTAAATAACTAGTATTAATTACAGTACTCTATAAACATTGTATTGTAATAAATTAATGATGAGTCATGAATATAAATGAATTTTTGAGTTATTTGCTAACTATTATAACATTTAAAATTAAACAACCACTCCACTTCTAAAATTTCATGAGTGATTTCGGAGACTTCGGAGATGACTTCAATTTTGATGCACCAAAGCCCAAAGCCGCAGATAAGAAAGCAAAAAAGGCGGATGATGATTTAGGCGATTTAGATTTTGGTGACGACTTTGGTTTTGATGAACCCAAACCTAAACCTAAAGCTACAACAGAAAAGAAAAAGGTGCCAAATGACGATATGGATTTTGGCGATGATTTCAACTTCGAATAGCCCGCTAAACCTAAAGCAAAAGAAAATAAGAAAGAAGAACCCAAAGATGATATGGATTTTGGAGACGATTTTAACTTTGACGAACCAAAAAGTAAACCCAAAGCTAAACCGGCTGCTAAAGATGATGAATTCAATTTCGGCGACGATGATTTTGAATCCAAACCTAAAAAATCAGAATCTAAATCTAAAAAAGAAGAACCAAAAGAAGTTCCAGCTAAACCAAAGGCTCCAAAGAAAGATGACGACATGGATTTTGGAGGTGACTTTGATTTTGATGCTAAGCCAAAGAAATCTGAGTCTAAATCAAAGAAAGAAGAGCCAAAAGACGAAATGGACTTTGGAGATGATGATTTCAACTTTGATAGCAAACCTGCAAAGAAAACGGAACCAGCCAAGCCAAAGTAAAATGATGACGAATTTAATTTTGGCGGTGATGACTTTGAAACTAAACCAAAGAAATCCGAATCAAAGTCCAAGAAGGAAGAACCCAAGGACGATATGGATTTCGGAGGAGACTTCGAATTTGACGCTAAGCCGAAGAAATCTGAGTCGAAGTCTAAGAAGCAGGAACCAAAAGACGATTTTGGTCCAATGGAGTTCGACGAGCCAAAACCAAAGAAGGCCGAGTCTAAATCTAAGAAAGCTGTTGAAAATGACGATATGGACTTTGGTGGCGACTTCGAGTTTGACACTAAGCCCAAAAAGCAAGTAAAGGATGATCTTGAAGAAGATTTTGCATTTGACACCAAGCCAAAGGCTAAACCAGAGCCAAAAGTAGAACCCAAAAAGTCTGAATCCAGAGCTAAGTCTACTGAAAAGGACGAGTTTGCGATGGATTTCGCCTTCGACGCTCCAAAATCCAAAGAGTCCGAACCAAAATCTCGTGCATCTTCTGGTAAGAAAAGTTTCTTCGAGCCGAAGCAGGAGCCAATCAAGAAGGAGGAGCCAATCCTATAAAAGCAGCCCAGTTAGACGCTTGTGAAGCAGCCGAGCCAGCATATAATTCAAAATGTGCAGAAGTTCGAGCCTGAACCGTAAGTTATCCCATAGATAACCTAGAACACTATTCAATAGCAGTTGTCTGAAACCGCTCCAGTAATTTCGTTGCCCAGATTCGAGCCACAGTATTTACAGAATGACTTCCAAGTGCAGCACGCTCAAATATAGAACATTGCTCCAGCAGCTCCCGCGTTCACTTTGGACGACATAAAGAACCTGCTTTTGCAACATTAACCGAACATGCAGCCCATAAATGATCAACTAACTCAACTCAAGGCTGAAATAACAGAACTAAAATAGTAGCAAGTTAACGCCCAGAATGTGACCACAAAAATGCAACAACTAACAGACAACACAAATTAAACGCAAAAACAACTCGAATTCAAGTCAAACGAGCTCATGCAAAGAGAACTGGCCGTTCAACGCAAAGAGACTGAATTGACGTTCCAAAAACAAGCGTTTGTAAACGAAAACGAAGTTTTAGATTAGCAAAAGATGAACTAACAGCAGCAAGCTAACATAACAAACAATCTGATTAAATAATCTCAAGAGGTGCTGAATGTGCTTAAGTCCTTCGACTAGTCCCTTGAAAGGAAAATAGATGAACTATTCGCGACAAAAATCGTGGAGCCAAAAATTGACATGTCCATGTTCAATCAGAACTTCAATTTGCAATTGAAGAACCTGACTAACAATCTCCAAGGACAGATCGAGCAGATTCTAACCGTTCAAGTTGGCCAGATGATCCAGGAGTAGTTCCAGAACATGTTCAGGAACTACATTCAAAACCTGAACCAGAACCTGGAACAAAACCAAATTCAATTGATCAATCTCTTGTAACAACAATAGTCTCCCACTCCACAATAACCAATTAATTAATAAAATCTCGCTCAGAAGATAATTTAAGACATCAACTAGAATTTGAACGTTCACTTCTAAAACGTTATTGAGCAATTACAGTTCCTTCCAAACGCTCCAATTTAAAATCAAGATACAATGTACTGTAACAACAATCCAAAGGGAACATGTTAAGTTTACGTTGAAGTGGTAAAAACACTTTAATCCAAATTGGATTAAACTGAAAACGATTTGAAAACACAAAACCAATCAATTCAAGAGTAAACACTAAAACTCAGAATGGCACAATAAGAAGCTGAACACATCAGATACAGATACCAAACATATGAGAAAGACGCAGCCATTAAAGACCAGAGAGCAAGCGCACTCGAAGAGATGAACATCTAACAGCAAAACAGACTGCACCAAAAAGAAAGAGACATGATGATCAGAGAATAACAACTCAAACTCAGAGAAGAAGATATTAACCAACTGAACAAACAACTCGAACTCAAACAAGTACAACTAGAAAAACTCAGACTCGAAGTCAACTAAAAGAGAGACGACCTGAAATCGCAACAACTACTCATGGAAGTCGAACAAGAAAAAGAAGAAATCAGACAAATGTAAGACGTCGAAAGCAAAGTTTTCAACGTTTACAGAGCAGGGTCCGTTGGAAGATTCAACCCACAAATGCAATAATACTCTTACCCTGACTACCCACAAAGCCCAAGCATGAGCGGAAATATGAGCATATAATAACCAGTTCAATAAGTTATTTAGTAACCAGTTTAGTATATCCAACCTCAATCTCAGCAAAACCAATAAATGCAGCAAATGCAACAATTCCAACAACAATAATAAAATGGCATGACCTATTCTCAAATCGAGCCACCACAATAAGTTAGAAATCCATAGCTTGACAGCTTTTAAAAGGCTAAATAACAACTTAAAGATGTAGTACAACGTGGAGCCAGTGCTTCGGTTAGAAATAGTCAATCAATCAATGATCCTAACGATGCTGACACAATGCAAAAAATGAGAGCACTTGAAATTAGCTATGGTATTTAGAAAGATTTACCAAGAAAGTAAGCAGCCAAATAAGAGCCACTAAGAATATCAAAGTCAGTTGATGAGAATTAACAGGTTATTCAATAACAATAGGAAATGATAAACAATATGATGAAGCAAATGAGAGAAATGCAATCATTGAACTCATCTCAGCAATCAACCAAAATGCCAGTTTACGAGGCATAATAATACTAGTAGCAATATCAAGCTCCAACACAGTTCAATCCAAACTAAGGTAAGTAAAAGTCTGAGACTCCTTCGAATGCCGATTAAATCATAAACAAGCCATTCACTCCACTACCAAACAACCTTGTTAACACTCAACCCGTTGTTGAGATGAAGCCAGTTTCAATGGTGAACGAAAATGCACAAAGCCTCGTCATTTCAGACGATCATCGGTAAAAAACTTAGGTGATCCAACAACTACCAGTTCAGCCAGTTCAACAAGTCTAGGTTGCTCAACCATAAGTTCAGTACTAAGAACCAGTAAAATAACCAGTTCAGATGCGCAACCCAACACCACCACCGCAGATGACTAATTACTCTCAGCCAAAGCCAACTTACCAAGAGCAATATCAGAAGGCTCAACAGTAAATCCTCCAGCCGCCAACTTTCCAAGCACCACCAGCTTAACCACAAGATAGGAAGTCATAACATGTTGAACTAGACAACCTCCGTCCAGCTGCGTCTACATCCGCTCCAGAGCAGATGAAGATGAAACCAATTACTTTAACTGAACCGGATAAGAAGCAAACGCTCAAAGCCCCTGAGTTCTCAGTCGGAATAGATTCAGAGCCACAACAATAAACGCAGTCTGAGTCGCTGAGCTAACAACCAAAGCTCCAGTTCATGACTGCAGAAACATCCGGTATCAGCGGTCTCGACTTCGACTTCAAGCCCACCAAACCACTATCTGGACAGGCTTCGCAGAACACAAACAGCTTGCAAAACACTGCGTCTGGTATGGTATCTGCTTAACAATCGACAACAAGCCCAGGCAAGAAACTGGTGAGCAATCCGTTCGAAGATACTGGTGCGAGCAAGAGTAACAACGCCACTTTGAAGAATCCTTTCGCAGAATTCAAATACGATAATAACGCCTTCGACGTTTTCGAAGACGGGAAGAGCTCTACAAGTCCGTTCTTCCCATTCTGAGGTTATTTGTAAATGTTATATAATATATACTTGTTGGTAGTGTAAGCATATCAATCTGATTAATTATTTAGTATAACAAATTGAATCAAGGATCACTGGCGACCACAACATTTCTATCGTTTTCATCAGTTATTTGAGCCTGTGTTTGGATTGTTTCGCAAGTGCTTCTGTTATCTTTTAAATCTTGTTCAACTTTATTTTCCATATCAATTCTGTATTCTTCTAACACCATCATCGCTTCTATTTCTGCTAGGCTTCTGTTATGCGTTTCGGGGATGTACACAATAATAAGAAATTCCACCAAAAGAACCCAACATAGATACATAATGTAGTTACTTTGTTGCGACATTAATGGGAAGATGAAGATCGTAATCAAAATCGCCAAAACACATGTACCCATAGTTATGTTGATCGAAACAGTCTTAATATTCCTCGGAAATACCTCACCCATGATAATAAAAAACAATGCTCCACTAGAAAAGTGGTAGCTTACAATAGCAACGGCTGTAGCAGCTAAAATAATAATTTTACTAGTTGAGCTCTGCATGGGAAGTACGTAGAGAGTTACGATAAAGGTGATGTAACACGCGATCATTATATTCAAGCCCAAACAAAACAAAGTTTTTCTCTTGTACTTTTTAATAAGAGGAAGCGTAAAGATGGAAGCTAGAAAGCTCACGCCAGATGTAATTAGTGCACCAATAGTTCCAGACTTTGGAGAGCTGAAAGTTTCTTCAAATATAATAGTAGAGTAGTGGAGAATCGGGTTTATCCCAGTTGCTGCTATGGACATACCCAATGAAAGCGCAACTATTAAGCTCTTTTTATACTTCTTTTATAAAATGCTCTCGGGTTTTACTATTTCTTCTAAAGCTTTTTCTTTCGCAGATTTCTCTTTCATCATAAATGAAAGGATTATCATAACAACAGATAAAAAAGAAGGTAAAACGTGTGAGATGTAGTAAAAAGTGTTTTCCAAGCATATGAAGTACTGAATGATATTGCACAATACCATAGACAGTTGCAAACTCACGTTTGTCAAAGAACCGACGATACCTCTAACGCGAGCGTCAAGCTATTCCGCGCCTATTTCTGGAATCATTGTGACCATTAAAACAGTTGTAACACCTCCAAGTGCCTTGCATACGAATAAATAACCCCAATGTACGGCAGGTGCTGCTATGATGTTGAGTACGAGAGTCAATATGGAAACCAAGCGAAGACTAGTCTCTCTTCCTAATCTCTTTACAAGCTTTGGAGTAAGAACAGTCCCAATTAAAGAGCCTAAAAGGCACGATATAGATAGAACTGCAATAATTGTAGGTGTTAGGGTATATGTAACTGAAGAAATTCCAGTATACATCTAAATAAGAACAGTTGTTAGTTGATACAACATTGTACCTCTTGTGAGTCCGCCAATGACATAGGCCAATATAACGATCTTCATTCTGAAGTGGAAGATATTTGAAATAAGTGTCAAAATACAACGAGCAATCTTTACTTACAAATCGATTCAATATCAATTTTTGATTAGATTGTATACCAAGATAAACCACTAATTTGAAGTTACTTGTCACATAAATTACATGTAATTATCATAAAATACAGTGAATGGATCGCTCTGTATTGACATTGGTTTTTTGTTCGTTCCAATTTAGTCGCAGTTTACCACGTTCAATTTCATTGACATAGCAAATATTACCAATTACAATTTAATTAGTTATATAGTATAATACAACCAAGTGAATATATTTGGTTTGGTCAAATTTAGTCCCATTTAAATTAATGCGTACTAATCACCAAATATCAAATAAAATGTACTAACACTAAGTTTATATTAGTAGTAGCATTCTAACTATATATGCAAAACATTGTGTAAATATTTTTTATATTTATTGACAATTATGTTGTTTATGCTGATTATATATTGCATACCGACATTATTATACATAAGCGCGATTTCAATTCACTACACTTTATAGTAAATTCAGATAAAAAATATAATCAACGTAATTTTAAGACCCAACCAACTAATATTTAGGAAATAGATTATTATCTATTACAAATTCAAAGCATCAAAACTTAAATTTCATTCAGATGCTTGGGCTAAACGTCCTTCGTCATGTGCAGATGAAAATGAAGCAAACGCTCAAAGCCCCTGAGTTCTCAGTCGGAATAGATTCAGAGCCACAACAATAAACGCAGTCTGAGTCGCTGAGCTAACAACCAAAGCTCCAGTTCATGACTGCAGAAACATCCGGTATCAGCGGTCTCGACTTCGACTTCAAGCCCACCAAACCACTATCTGGACAGGCTTCGCAGAACACAAACAGCTTGCAAAACACTGCGTCTGGTATGGTATCTGCTTAACAATCGACAACAAGCCCAGGCAAGAAACTGGTGAGCAATCCGTTCGAAGATGATTAATTTTCATAATATATTTATTCACTATGTTTTCATTCAGCGTTTATATATTTATAATATATAATTATAATATAGAGTGAACTTTATACAATTAAAAGCAAAATTCACTCAATCGCGACCGTAAGTTCCGTTTCCGAGCACGTGAGTCCGTTCGGTTCCTTTTCGTTTTAAGCGTTTTCCTTCTCCAGAAATTCCTTTGGGATCATCAGTTTTTATATTTCGTTCAGTTTCTTGTTGTGCGTTTCCGGAACGAAAACTAAAATTAAAATCAAATCAATTAATACCCAAACGAAATACAAAATGTAATTCTACTTTTAAGTCAGGAGTGGAAATATGAACACAATAACCAGAATGCAGATTACACAGAAGCCCATAACTAAGTTAATAGCAGCCGTTTTCACCTGGAGCGGAAACACCTCACCCATTATTATGAAAAACTGCGAGCCAGACGAAAAATGATAGCACAGGATCACAACAGCAGTAGTTGATAAAATTATGTTATCCTGAGCTTTCTTCGAAATAGTAATTGAAAGCGCAACTATGAAAATTATGTACGACACCAGCATCAAAGACAACCCAACCGAAAATAATGATTTCCGCTTAAAACGCTTTATCAAAGGCATCGAAATCATTGAAGACACAAAACTAATTGAAGCAGTGATTATCGCACCAATCGTACCAGATCTAGAAGAATTAAACGTATTCTTGAAAATAATCGTTGAATAAGCTAATATCGGATTAATACCAGTGGCTCCAATTGACATACCAAGAGCAAGAATCACAAAAAGGCTTTTTAAATGCTTCTTTTACCAAATAGATTCTGTAACAGTTGTTTACTATGCTGCTTAACTTTCTGGCTGAGTAGTATTTGTGATTTTTGGTTATTCTTTCAGTATAAAGCAAACTACAACCATTATTATCGAAAGAGAAGCTGGAAATATGAGTGATAACGGGTAAAACTTATCATTTATGCAAATAAAATACTAAATTACATTACAAATCAATAAAGCTAATTATTAACTAATATTTGTAAGTGAACCAACAACACCACGCATCCGAGCATCAAGAAATTCAGCACCAATAGCTGGTATAACTGTAACCATTAATACAGTTGAAAAACCTCCAATAATTTTACATGTGAATAAATAAGCCCAATGTACTGGAGCTGCACTAATTAGATTAACAATAAGCGTTATTATTGACATTATTCTCAAAGAAGGAAATCTTCCAAATTATTTTATTAGCTTAGGAGCCACTATTGTTCCAATTAATGATCCTATCAGTGCTGAAATAGATAATAACGCTATAATCGTTTTTGATAAATTTAACTATTTAATTGATGTATTCATATACATTTGCATTATTACTGTAGTTAATTAACTCAACATTGCACCTCTTGTTAGACCTCCAATAAAATATGCAACGATTATTATATTCATTGTGAAATGGAAAAGGAAATTGAAAAGTTTCTAAATTATAATAAAATAATGAATTTATAAACATTAATGACTAAATATGACCGTACTATGTATTTTGATTTTATTGCTTGATATAAATTTAACTATATAATTTATCATCAATCAATTAGTACTGCATGATAATATAAACAAAATTTTACTGGACTAAATTTGATTTCGCAAAGATCTCACACTATATACTTATAATATTGAGTCTCTTAGTATTAATATGGTTAGTGTGCGATATATTTTATGTTAAGGATGTATTCAAAACGAATTCAACATACATTATGCTAAAAAATATTTATATTTAACAGAAGTTAATGTTTCACACGCATCCCCATTCTCTGAGTTTATCAAGCTGTGCTTTTCTTACGTCATCATTAGTCTTCCATCTGAGATACATGTCTGTGCAATGGCTGCCGTTCTCAATCCAGAACATGGCGTTTTCACCGTTATATTATCCGTCAGCCCAGTTTTTCTCTTGAACAACGGCAAGTTCGCTCCATGGATCAACACGTCCGTTTGTGAATATAATGTGACTTCTTGGTTAGTTTCTAGCTCCAAAATGGGCGTTGGTGAAATCAATTGCTTATTAGATAATAGCTTGAGTTTCGGGGTAGTCACCATTACCTTCAGGAATCAAATCTTGCATGAATACTTCATTGCAAGCTTTAATACTGAACTTCAAACCATTCTTTTATCCCCAAATTGATTCTTAGTAGTCATTTGTTTGATAATAACCAAATTCAGTGCACGTTTACCAGATCCATGAACGGGTGTCTCTACAGTCGGGATCGCTAATATCTTTCATACAATTAATCAAACCGGTATATGCTATATTACCCTTATCGTTTAAAGGATTCATAACCTTATACGCTTTAGCGATATCTAATTCAGTTGATTTATCGGTAAGATTAACCATGAATTGTTGGCAGAACTCTGGGATTGAACCGATATAATCGCTTCCATCAAATCCAGCTGCATTATGATATTAAATTAATCCGATTATGGTATCAGATAAGTAACCTTAAGCACTAGCAATATCTTTTTGACCAAAGTTAATAACAAATTGATCGGGTTTCAATTCGAAAAATTCTTTGAAGGCGGTTATATCGCTGAGTAAGAGAGCATTAAGGTAGTCAAGTGCAGTTGTGATATTAGAGTAACATTCTGGGCTTGCAAGAGCTTTAAGTGAAGCTTGAGCGTGTCTCATATACTTTTCGAATTTGAGTTCGCCCATGGCTGGTCCTGACGTGGCGATAGCTGCATCAATAACAAATGGGAGTTGAGTTCTGGCCCAGTTAGCGAGATTTCCAGCGTATGAGCCTCCGATGACGATAACTTTTGATTTTTCGAGTCCGTATTGCTTTTTAATGTATGGGATGAAAGTTGCGAGGTCTGAGATTGCTTGTTTGCTGGAGAGCATGCTCATATCGGCCATGTCTTTGTTGATGAGTGATTCTCCGTAGTATCTGTGTTCGAGTGCAACCATGAATCCATGCGTTTGTTCAGCAAAGTACGAGATGCTGTATTTGTTGTTCAGGACCTGGTCACCGAGTGCGCCCTCACCACCGATGAACACGTAGAGTGGTCCATTCTCTTTGTAAAGAGAGTTGTTGACCAAGTAGCGTTATTTGAATGTTGTGGTGTTCGTGTTGTCAAAGTGATCAACAAACTGGTCGAATATTAAATAACTATTCGGATCTGAATTTATTTGTTTCTGATGTTGGAACCACGTTCTCCTGAATTGGAAGGAAACTGCGAATAAGCTGAACATACGAATTGGAGCGGAGAAATTATTTAACATGAAAATAATTGAATAAGATAAGAAAAGATAGTTGTTGGTATTTGTCTGCTGGATATTGTATCTGGGACAGTAAAAGTACTTTCTGGGAACGAGAATCACCAAACTAAAGTAAAAGGTAGAAGGCAACATAATTAATAATGTTATGGGACCAAATTAATGTATAATTAATGTATGGGACACAAAACTAGATACAAAATAATAAATTAACATATAAATCGACTAAATAAGGTATAAGAGATGATATAATAAAGTATATGTCGTTTTTATGTGTGATATTCATTTGTAACTTACGCTTATTTATCATTACAGCCCTTTGTTACAACATAACCTCAATCAGAAGGATCGCATTTTCACTTAAACTTCACTATTTTTTGGATACATTTCACTTATAAGGGGGTTGAAAATGGCAATAAGTTAAAAGGCTCCCTTGAGCTGTAGAATGATGTAGTACTGATAAGTCAATTTCCTCTTCAACCAAACTTGAATTATATAATTCCTTTTAGATAATACTAAGCTCTTATTACCAGATAAATGACAATAAGGAAAATGAAAGTGATTGAAATGAAACCAATCATATTTTGTTAAAGTTAGTCTATCTAGATAAGCAATTTAAGTAATAATTAAATAAAATTGTGAATAACACAAATTTACACTAAAGAAAATACACATTTATAAGTTATTTTACTTTGTCTATGTAAATTAATTTAAATTATAAAATTCTAATTAATCTCTTCACACTCCATTAACAAATTTCATGTAAAACTAACAAATGATATTAAATGATTTCAAAATTATTAGCAACTGTATTATTCCAGATATAAATATGCAAGCTTTAGAATTGGTAAATTTAGTCAACGGAATGCATATTTTGAAGCTTATTCCACAAGATCCAGACTATAATGAAGCCACATTTGATATTGCTTTCTTAACTCCTCCAGAAAATTCAATGGGATTACCTCATATAGCCGAACACTCTGTATTATGTGGTTCTTAGAACTTTAATTTGAAAGAACCGTATTAAATTCTTTCTTAATAATCACTTGAAACATATTTAAATGCTGGAACTTATTCTGAACACACTGTATATCCATTTGCTACCAGAAACGAGTAAGATTTTTATAACATAATGGAAGTGTATTTGGATGCTGTGTTTAATCCAAGAATTCATCAGGATGAACTCATATTTAAATAAGAAGGACATCATTTCGTTATAGATGATGGTAAATTGTAGCATTAAGGTGTAGTTCTGAATGAAATGAAGGGAGCATTTTCTGATCATCAAAGAATAGGTGTAACTGCTGTTGATTCGTTAATGTTCAAGGATGGGTCTATGAAACATGTGTCAGGCGGTCTTCCTGAGTAAATAGTTAATTCGACACCAGAAGATTTAAAATAATTCCATAGAAAGCATTATTCAACTGATAATTCCTTTTTAGTGTTAGTTTCTAAATTTCCTTTAGAAAAAGAACTTACACTTGTTACAAAGTATACTAAATAAGCCTTTAGAGGCAAAATTACACCTGTAGTAAAACAATAACAACGAATTAAAGAGTTTAAGCAAATCGAATTTAGCACAACAGAATCTTAAGACCAAATATTTTTGAATGGTTACAGGTTATTTGACAATGATTCTGTGACTGCAATGGAATTCGTTGCGCATAACGTTCTAGACTAATTAATCCACGATTCTCCAGCTTCTTTGTTTAAATCTGCTCTTGGCGGTTCTTTTTCGACCATTTTTGATTACAGTAATGCGTAAGCTATGGTTTGCTCAACATTATCTGGCACTACGTATTCTCACGCAGAAGCGCAGCAAATAATTGAAAATATTTACAAGGATTTGCAAGAAAATTCAGATTATTTAAACTTCAACTCACTGAGAGCCTGCTTAAATAACTTTGAGTTCAGATACAAGGAAGTAAGAGACCATCACGGAATCGCAATCGCAAATAAGGTATTTAGGAGCTGGCTCTATGGTGGAACGTACGACAAATTCCTCAAACAACAGGACTCAATTGACTATTTGAAGTCCATGAACCAAACTGATTTTGTAAACTACTTCAGAAGCTTAATTAAACAATACTACGAACCACAAATTCAAATTGAAATGATTCCAGTCACAAATTAAACGGATGTGAAAAACGAACAGGAAAACAAAGAGCTCAGTAAGTTGCTAAAGACTTTGAGCAAGGAATAAGTAAATAAAATAATCAGTGACCAATAGAAAATTGAAAATAGATAAAAAATACCAAATGACCCAGAAGAACTAAAGAAAATAGGCAAACTAAACGAGTCAGATTTGTAAAACATCGGAGAGCAAATTAAAAAGCTAGAAGGATTCCAAATTGAAGCTCATCCATTCAGCTACTACGAATTCGACACGAACATTCCAACAATCTGCTACTTCAAGGTTTGCTTTGATTTATCAGCTGATGCTGACACATAAACGATATCGTACGCTTCTTTAGCTTCTCGAATACTTACTCGCGTAAGAACATAAAAGTACAGCTCGCTATCTTCCTTGCAGGACTAAATAGAGAATGTGACTGGTAGCGTTCAGTCATATACTTAAATTAACGACACCAATAGTGGAGCACGCGTTCTTTTGATCGTAAAATCTAAATTCCTTGTTGAGTATGCGCAGTAAGCATGCAATCTGTTAGCGGATGTAGTTTCGTCATCAATAAATTATTTAACAAATGAACATTTAAGCGAAATTATAGACGAATACTACAATGAGCTGAACGATAATTTAACCACAAGTTCTGGCTATGAATTAGCCTTTAACCGAGCTATGGCGCAATATTCATCCGCTGCAGCTTCTGTTGACTACACAGAGGGATTGTAAATGTTAAAGTTTCTGAATTCTGGGCCAAAATTAAAACGTTTGCAGGAGATGTTTACTAGTATCTCTCACTCGGCTCCTATTCTGTTTTGTGTCGGTACTCACAGATCGCAGTTTTAGTAAATGGAGTAGAAAATAGCGAGTTCATTTGCCAATTTCAAGCCGAAACCGCATTAGTCGAGGTTATTCAAGTTAATTCCGGAGATTCGCTCAAATCTGACTCCGATGGCGTAAAAGTCCATTTCGGCGCCAGTGAACGTGAATTACGTAGCGGTTACCTATGATCACAACCACTAGATAAATTCGTCCGCGCTGATGCTTTCGGACACGATTCTCTCCAAATCTTACTTGTGGGACAACATTAGAATCCTCGGTGGAGCTTACGGCTGCTTCCTCACCACCTCGCTCAAGATGCAGCAGTACCTCGTGAGCTACCACGACCCGAACATAAACAAGACCTTCGAGGCCTACAAGCAGATTCCGAGCTACATCTCCTCTCTTAGTATAACCCCAGATGAACTGTTTTCTTTCAAAATAGGCGCGCTTGGTCAGAAACAGAAGTCAATCGCGCCAGAATAGCGCTTCAACACGAGCCTGAGCTACTTCTTCGAGGGAGTTAACGTGAAGAATTACGGAGACCTCGTGAACGGAATCATCTCCGTTTCAGTAGAGGAGCTGAGGAAAACAGCCGAAATTTACCAAAAACTGGTTGACGGGAATCAAGTGGTTGTGGGGAAAGCACACGAGGTCAGACAGTGGGCAAAAGACAACGAGAGAGAGTGTGAGGACATGTGAAATTTAATCTTCTTAAATAACATCAATATATAATAAGTTATAGACATAATTTACAAAGAGAATTTCTGAATATAGACATTTTAAACAAAGTGTTTAAATATTAGAAAAGACCACGTTGCACCATGTATATAACAAATGGTTTAAATAAATATGATTATCAAGTCTGATAGCTATAATAAATCTCACAATGTGTACGCCTGCGACCCTTCACCAACTAGTTCCTATCTATCCGTATTTGACTATTTCTTGTTCATTTGCAAATATATTTGAATTTGCATTCCGTTAATCACCAGAGTGCTAACAGTATCAGGTAAGAAGTACTGCAAGACTCCGAATGTATTTTATTCAAGGTATTCTCCGCTTATCTCCTTCCAAATTTAAGTTAAAAATCTGGTCCAGGTTAAAATTAAAAATATAATTGAAACCAGAACGAAACTTTGAACCGTTTTCGAGCAGAATTTGAAGTGAACTTGGAGCTTTTTAAACAATATTCCGCCCACGATTATGAAAACGAGGCCCAAAACGATGTTCACACCAGCTACAATCTCACAGAAAACGGAGTACAAATTCGTGTCGTTGCTCACGCACCTGATGATAATAATTATTATAGCCGCTACTGAAATTAAAATATCTATAGTTGAGAAGGAGTACTTAACGATCTTCTGACCTCTAAGCGCGTTCAGAATCAAGATTATTTGTATCCAAGATTGCACGTAAAAGCTCTATTATAGATATATGCAGGTCAGCGCAATCGCATTCAGCACCTACTCGGTTTCCACTGGCAAATTGTCTCTGTAGTAGTACTACGAAAACAAACACCAGAACGCGCGGCAAACAAGAGCCAAGACCGTTATCGCCGATATCTTTATGTACTCGTCAGTTGCCTTGTTCTTAGATTTGATTCTTTTGTGAATGAACATTCCAGCCAGAACGATATTAGCCACCGATAAAATAAAGAACACCACCGCGAACGACAGTAAAAGCGTTGTGCTATATCTTGACTTCTTATAGCACGATGGGAAAATCGAGCACACTAGCTCAGAGCATTTCTATATGCAAACCTCATAACTCATTTGAAGTGGAATGTTAAGATAATAATTATATTAATTTGCAGATAGTAAATTTAAACACACAAAAGTATGATATTTAACTTGTATACATGTACATTTACATGTATATACACATACAATTTTTACCTTAAATATTCTAGAAAAGAAAAGAGAAATTTCAATCAAAATAAAATTCTTATCTTTGTGGCCAAAATTGGAGGGTTTGCAGGAGATGTTTACCAAGTTAATGAAATAATGCATCAAAGGCAACCACCACCAAGCAATGCTAATACAACGGAACAAACTCTCGTGCAAACCGAAGGAAATAACGAGCAAATAGAAACGAGAAGCGCGAACCTGCTGGGTCTTTACTGAGTGGGCATAAATGACGGGTTGAGTTCGTTTTGAAAGTGGAAACACTGGCGTGCGAGAGCATATGTTTCGCTTTCGAAAGTCTCACAGTAAATTGGTCGTTCGTGCCGGAAGTGATATATTTATATATACATACATAGTTGTGTTAATGGGATCATTCATAACAATCTAAAACCGTCATTTTCAATTCATTAAAACCTTATCATGGACACCTTAATAATTAAGGTTACATGTAGTTGACTTCATAATAGTAATTAGTGTTTATTCTATTTTAAATCAGTTATATTTCAGTTTCACTATTTTGGCAATAGGGTCGCTAGAGATTGCCAAGCACCGCGAGTTCCGCCCAAACTACGAATGAAATAGTTTTCCATTTCTACACTACAATTTTTTTTCATCAACAAGTTTTAGTTACAGTGTACATTTTATTATTTATTTTTATTATTTTGGCTAAAAATATAGTCCACGAGTATTGTGGTATAAACTTCATTTATATTTATTAAAACACTTAAATTTAAGTTAGTACGTTCGTATTTATAAAATTGGTTAATATTTGGATACTTATGATATTTATCAAGTTGAAATGGAAATATTTATTACAAAATAAATATATAATGTAACATATGTTAAAATATATAAGAAAATTAAACATTCAGAAAGAATTAGTTTTAGCTTAGTTTAAGAGGGTTTAAGGATGTGAACATATAAGTCATTATATATTTATTTCGATTTATACAAAAATTTCACTCCAATACACATGTTGTTAAATTATATAAGAAAATTTAAATGATCGCTCCAAAATATCAAATCTACGTGTAGTGTAGTACAGTCGACACAAAAGCTGTACAGTACAGCCTACAGCCAAAAATCGCGTTTCTGTAATGGTTGACATTGATACCTTGCTAGTAGAAAATTGTCCAAATACCCAGCTTGATGTATAATCATGTAAAATAACCTAGTTGCACATCCTAGACTGTGAGTTGCAGTTCACGACCGGGTTGCATCTGTTCCCAAACTTAACAATCTTAATCCTCACTTCTAACGAGCTCTAATAACTAAACGAGCTCTCAACACTCACTTTCTTATCCAAGCTGGACCTCAGCTTCAACGTGATCACGGACATTTCTCCACTCCAAAGCTTAAAGAACCTTAAGTACCTGAATTTAACGGCCAACCAGACCTTAACTAACATATGCCCGCTATAGGAACTGACCCAGCTCACAACCTTGAACCTGTAACAGATAAACCTCGAAAACGCCTCCGTTCTGAGCACTTTAATCCAACTAAAAGAACTAGATCTGGGCTACAACAAGCTCGTGAGCCTCTCGGGGCTGTAAAATATGAACCAGTTGTAAAAGTTGAACTTGGCTAGTAACTTGTTGCAAGATATCTCAATTCTCTCCACACTGAACTTGAAAGAGCTGAATATATCACAAAACCCGGATATTGACTTGTAACCGCTGCTGTACATGACAGATTTGAAGGTATTGTACGTCTGCGATAACGCACTCAGTGGAAATTCTGCAATTAACCTGAGAAATCTAGTGCAGTTAGAAGAATTGCAAATGTCCTGCAACCAGCTCGTTGATATTTACCCACTACGCAAACTAACGAAATTAAAAACACTTGACCTGTTCATGAACGAAATAATTGATACAACGCCACTCAAAGAGCTCTAATTGCAAAGTCTCAACTTACAATTCAACTTCGTACAATCGTTTGAGTCGATTAAAGCTCATGAACATTGGAATCAGTAAGATCAATAATAACCAACACCTCGCTTACTGTTCATTTCTAAATCGATTTAAATAATTCATAGCTTTACAGAACAAATTGCAATCATCCACTAAAAACACACTGAGTTTGATGAAAGAATAATTAAATAGTAGAAAACAACACACTAACTGATTAATAATTCACTTAATATGCACGAAGTTTTCATAAATTCAGTGGCTAGATTGTTATAATAAGGAAATGATAACAATTAATAGTGATACTATTCTTTTCACTTCGTATAAATATCTGACCTTGGATTTCCCCTCTATAATGAATATAATTTAAACATTATCTCACAATGTGTATGAGTTAAATTCTTCTTCAATAAGCCCCTATCTGATAGCTTTTAACTGCTCTTTTTACTTTTTATCAATTTGCAAATATATTTGAATTTGCATTCCGTTTATCACCAGAGTGCTTACCGTATCCGGTAAGAAGTACTGCAAGATCCCGAATGTATTTTATTCAAGATATTCTCCACTTATTTCCTTCCAAATCTGTGTTAAAAACCGTGTCCATGTGATAAATAGAAATATTAAGGACACAATAATAAAACTTAGAACTGTTTTTGAGTGCACTTGAAGCATTCTAAAGAGAATACATCCAACGACCACGAAAACGAGACCTAAAACTATGTTTATACCTGCGACTATTTCACAAATGACTGAGTATAAATTTGGGTCATTGGTTACACACCTGATAATTATTATAATTATCATTGAGAGTGAAATAAATAGATTAATAGTTGAGAAAGAATATTTTACTATTTTCTCTCGGGATGCGTTCAGAATCAGGATAATTTGTATCCAAGACTGCACGTAAAAGCTCTATTATAGATATATGCAGGTCAGCGCAATCGCATTCAGCACCTACTCGGTTTCCACTGGCAAATTGTCTCTGTAGTAGTACTACGAAAACAAACACCAGAACGCGCGGCAAACAAGAGCCAAGACCGTTATCGCCGATATCTTTATGTACTCGTCAGTTGCCTTGTTCTTAGATTTGATTCTTTTGTGAATGAACATTCCAGCCAGAACGATATTAGCCACCGATAAAATAAAGAACACCACCGCGAACGACAGTAAAAGCGTTGTGCTATATCTTGACTTCTTATAGCACGATGGGAAAATCGAGCACACTAGCTCAGAGCATTTCTATATGCAAAGTTCGTCCATATGACGTGGAATGCTTAATATATATTTATATTAATTTGCTAACATATTTAACACACGATTAAAATATGGGTACATTTCTACACTACATTTTTACCTTAAATACTTTGCTTTTAAATAACATTAATGAAAATTATGTATGCACTCTTTTTAGTTTGAATATATTACTCTCAATACTGCGATGATAGTATATTAATCAATACTACAGATACTTATAAATAAAAAGTCAAAATTAATATAAATTAATTCACTTCTTCATCAAATTAACCATCTCACTAAATTCACAGCGTGTACGCCTGCGATCCCTCCTCAACCAGCCCGTCGTACTTGAACTTCCTGTTGATTTGTAAGTAGATCCCAAGTTGCATTCCGTTAACTACGAAACTTGAAACAGCATCAGGAACGAAGTACTCCAAAATTCCGAACAGATTCTGCTCCATTTTATCGTAAAAGAACTGCCACATCATCGCCAGGAACCTCGTGACCGTTAAAAGAACGAAAACGAACGCGATTGAAGTGAAAGACTGAACTGTTTTAGAGCAGAAACGGTACTGAGACTTGAGTTTCGAGAAGATAATTGAACCGGTTATTACGAACAAAAAGGAGAGTAATAGGGACATACAGGCGGTAAACTGAGTGAAAATTACGTAAAGGTGGTTATTGTGCGTTAAGCAGCGAATTGTTATTAAAATAATGCAAATCAGGCATAATATGGAGTCAATGACCGGGAATAACCACTTAACGAGCGTTTTACCACGCATCGAATTCAAAACAAGGATTACTTACAGCCAGGACTGAATGTAAAAACTCTGCTGCAAATAAATTAAAGTTAGCGAAGTAGCATTCAAAATCTACAAAGCCTACACCGCAGAATCTGAAGAATACGCATATTTGTAAAATAAACACCAAAACGCACGACACAATAACGCCACACAGGTCACCACAGATATTTTTAAAAACTAAATCGTCGTATTGTTCTTCTACTTCATCAAAATGTACAAAACAAAAATAACCACATTACACGCAGCCACGATAAAAAATAATATCGCAAATACATCCAACAATGTGGAATTGTACATTGATTTTGCGTTACAAGATGGAAAAAGTGAACATATAAATTTTGAACACTCTGAAATTTGCTTACATGTTTCATAACTCATTAATTGAAGTGAAAATATATTGTGTTTAACTCTTAAATTATAAATATACAATGTATAATACAAGGCAGCAAATGTCTCAAAACGACGGTTTTGCGGTTTTTGATCAACGGTTTCTACGACGGCGGTGCATATTTGACCAACAGATATATACATTGTATATATAATATTACTACATAACCTCGAATTGAGACACCCTTGTTCTGTTGTTGGTTTTCCATCTCAGACAGCACCTTTTCAAAAAATATATGATAAGGTTACAGTTAAGTAAGTCATTATATTTTAATTATATATCCCACTCATAACTTTCGTTTAAACTAGCTATATATAGAGACTTTCGAAAGCGAAACGTAAGCTCTCGAACTCCCGTGTTTCAACTTTCAAAACAGGCCAAGCCCGTCATTTTTGCCCACTCAGTAAAGTTTTCTTGAAATCAACACATCATGTGTTCATTTGTCTATTATACTACATTACCTCGAACAGACCAACACCCCTATTATTATTAAAATTCAAAAATTTGTTGATATTTGAAGAATATTTGAAGAAAAGGGGTCTGTAACTGAAATGGAAAACCAAATCTGATATGAAATATGAGCCATAATCAGCCAGATTTGCTCTCACTTATAGACCCCTTGATATTTTTTGGGAGATCAGTAGGGGGTCTGTAAGTGAATAAGGGTGGTTTACGCCACTGTAACTAGTGAATTTTTGACTCGAGATTTCGTTATTCTGCATCTTTTTAGTTAGTTTTACTGAATTCAGAATTAAAATACGATTAATTAAATGCATCAACAAGTAATAAATGACGTAAACTCAGCTAAAAAGTGTTCGCAGAAACATATCCTGATTTTATTTCGAAGCAAATATTTGGAAAACGACTATTAAATGATTTAAATATATATCACTCACGACTGTTTTGACAATAACCGCACAATCCTATTTAGATTGTGTATTTTAAGCTAAGAAATATTAAACTTCTACAGCATTGCTCTAATCTTACACACCTAAATATTGCCTCTACTAAAGTAAATGATATTTGGTCTCCATAGTTTATGAAAAAATTAAAACAGTTGGACATGCATTTTTCACCTGTTATTGACCTACATCCGCTGCAGCACTTATACTAACTAGAAAGCATTTCTGCATATGGCATATGGCACATGCATAATGGACGTATCCCCTCTTTCGAATTTAACTTAACTTAACGATTTATTATTTGAGAATAACCGAATTATAAATATTGAACCACTTATGCATCACAAAAATTTTCCAAAGTATGACTTCTCAGATTAAAGAATTCAAACAGCGTATGAACTTAAGTTTTACAACAAAATTCTTAAAGTTCACAATTCCCACAAATAAATAAGGAAGAATATTATTTGTAACAAGAAGATCAGGACCTCGTTGATATAAAAGAAGGAAAGATATTCCATGATGTTGAACAATCAGATTTAGAATATACACACACAATTAGAGCCTCTGGCCATATTCATATAGAACTCTAACACTTGTTAACAGTGAAGACGTGTGCAAAGATAAATTTAATTCGAATGAAATAAATATAAAGATCATTTACATTAATATTTTTGACTAAATTCAGCATACATGTACTTGACTTAATTCCATGTGGTATGGAATTACAGTAAATATTTGAAAACATTTATTATGTTAGCGAATAATTATTAATTAATTTATAATTAACATTTCACTCACATTAAATGAATAGAACAATATTTCTGTCAACCAGATAAAGTTATTTTAACAGGATGCGACTGAATAGTAGAACTCTCGCAACATAAAACATAATTGATTTGGCAAGCTCATATAATTGTAATATGGACCAAAATATCTTAGTAATTTATGATTATCTTTAAAATAATAAAACAGAAATAATTATCAGGCAATAAATAATAGAACTGCTATTGAAGTATACGTTTTCTTGGAATTGCTAAAGTAATTTAAGAATTACTAAACTAATATATGACATTGCGAATAGTACTGGCAATATATCAATCAAAATGATAAACTTTCTATTTATCACTGCATAAAATTGTGACTGGGTTGTGCTTTGCCATATAATAGCTGTATTAGACGAGTTAAAACCACTAAACTATGCAATTGATTAAGAGGAATTAATTTTAATTCTTCACAACAGCAAAATACAGCAATCCGCAAAATCTCAATACAAATTTAGAATAATACAGGATTTAGAATAGTTTATCCAGTCTCAAGGACTAAACTGTAACATTGACGACATTTTATCTGAAGAATGATGAGGAATCTTATTAAAATCACAGTTTAGAAAGTCAATAAAATAAAAGTCGAAAATCTGATAAGAAAGTCTGAGTGAGCCGATATATAGAAAGTCTGCTTAAAATTCATGAAATTTAATTCATGTTTGTTAAAATATGCAAAAGTAAGTGATTAATTAAATTATATATCATATGTAATAATTAATTTCCCACTTTACAAGTGAATGATATTTTAAATTGTTTTCACTGAGTTATTCCCAGGTGTCTTTGGCAAGGAGCTGCGCTCTCTGTTGAAGAATTACACCATGGAAAACCACAAAACGCTCGGCTACGAGCGTGCCCGTCAGGAGATGTACAGCTACATCTACAATTCACAAAATGACCAGGCTGTCTATTGCATTTACTCCGGCTCTCGCATGCCCTGTACGTATAATTCAATGAACACCAGCTGCAATGCGAAGCTCAACTGCGAGCACACGATTCCGCAGTCCTTCTTCAACAAACAAGACCCGATGGTGTCCGACCTCCACCACCTGCGCGCTACCTGGAGTAACGTGAACGGGGCGCGCTCAAACTACCCATTCGCCCAGCTGGCCGAGAACAAGATCAGCGCCTACTACGGCCAGAACTTCTCCACCATTCACTACAAACCGGAGGACCCAGAGAACTGGTCCGGGCTCCACGGGAGCAAGTCGTTCATGCCAAGGGAGCAGTAGAAGGGGGACACTGCGAGGGCGGTGGCGTACTTTTACGTGAGGTACCCCAACGAGGCGGGAGGCATCGGCAAAACGATGCAGTCTGTTGATGTTATGATAGACTGGGACGAGACTTTCGAACCTAGCACGGAACAATACTAGCAGTATCTGAGAGTAGTAGAAGTGCAGGGAAACAAAAACCCGTTTTAAGAAGAAAGAGGACTCGTCGCCAGAGCCTACTGCGACATGTCCACAAAGTACCCGTGCTCGAGGTACCAGTGAATCAATGATTTAATAATAAATTAATAATAATAAAATATTAACTTAGTTATATTTTAAACAAAATGATTCACTACATATTACAATAAATATTATAAATATAAGGCAAATATGACTTCCTTTGCCTGATTTTTAAGGACCTATTTATCTAATGTTTAACACATATGGTACTCGTTGAAGAATCGATTTTGGTCCAAATGATGATGCAGCGATTACCAAACCAGTGTTAGCGCTCACAAACTATCTATAGTGTGCTTCTGAGTGATTATTTCACTCAAATCACATATTTTGAGACTAGTTTTTTAATCTTCATTTCATTGGTGTGTTAAAATATTATATATTGTTAATATAATATCATTTAATGATTAATAATGATATTGATTTCATGTATAAATATTTTACATGAAATTTAAATCAATCGTTATGAAGACAAATAATTAACCCAAATATTGTTAATATTATATATTACAGTATTGTGGTATTATTTTACATAAATTGTGAAATGTGTCTGTAACTCCTGAAATACTAGAGTTAATAAGGTAATTACTTCATTCTAGAATAAGCATCATATAAAATACATATTTTACATTTATCCATATAAATTTATGTGATACAGTAGTTTGCAAATTCTGGAGTTTTTAATTTATGCTGGTTTCACCTATTAAAGTTTCAGGTTCTAGAGGTATCACATATTATAGTTCCATGTTTTAGAGGTAACACCTATACCAGGTTCTAATCATCTATACCAGGTTATAATGTATTCAAGTCACTTGATTACCTTAAGAAATACACATCTTGTTCAACAAAATTAGTATTATATAGTAAATACAAATAAATCTCAAGTGATTAACACACAGTATACTAGGTGAGGTATTGATTTTGGTCAAAATGATGATGCAGCGATTACCAAGCAAGTGCTATTGTACATAAACTATCTGTTGAGTGCTTCTAAGTAATTATTTCACTCAAATCACATATTTTGAAGTCTGTTTTTTAATTGTCATTTCATTGGTGTGTTAAAATAATATAAAATATTCATATAACAACAATTAAAGACTAATATAGAGTTTTGGTTTCATGTGAAATATTTCATATGAAATTCAGACAAAAATTATATATATCGGCTCACTCTATTGGTACATCTCAAAAAACATCCACTCAATAATCAATTACTTCAATCACAAGAAACATTAAAAAATGATGTATTCATTTTAACGCGTTCTTTACTCCTGTACATAAAGGACTCTATATTTTCAGTGTTAATTATTTGAGATGTCATCAAATTATATCAATTCAGAAATGATAGTATTGTTTTATACTTTATCGTGTTATTACTGTGTTATTAATATTTATATAACATTAATGTTAGGTTATTAAATTTTCAGAGATGATGGGTGTGGATAAGATGGTTATAAGATATTACATCTACTGTGTATTTATACTTATTAAGGATATATTCATTGAGGAATAGTATTTAATGTATTCTCTGAAAACGGTATGTTATATTTACAACTAAATATTAAGTTGTCATTAAAGGTTAAACGTTTTAATTAGAAATTATTTCTGGTGAAGTTATAGTGTTTATATATGTTTATATTTCACTATTTATTTCTTTCTATTTCTTTCAAATTATAAAAACGATTTTTTTAATTGATATTTTCTATTATCTATTTCTGAAATTATCTTAATGTATGAGACTAAACTATTTAAAACGTGTTGTTCTCATGTATTTTATTGAGTTGTTCACTTTTTGTGTTCTCTCTTATGCATGATAGTTTTGATTTTCAGGTTACTGTTATTGTATAGATGTTTAAGATGTACCTGAGTGAGCCGACATACGTTCAGAATGTCACGAGTCCCTTGGATTGACTCGTTCCAGGGACGGTTTCATTCTGAGAGATTCTGTTGAGGGTGTCCTCAAGTTCAATCTCTATAACGATTTCATCGTTGTTGGTTTGCGCTTTCTTCGCAGATGACTAGGCTGCTTAAGCTGTTCTTTGTACTTCAGTATCGAAGTGATTCAGGTTGTTTTCTTTTGAGTAACTACTGTACTTTTCAAGTTTTTATGATTCCATGTATATGGTCCAAAAGCTTAGAGATTTGAACAATTTATCAGGTTTGCAGTATCGACTCATTTCAATAATTGAACGTGGATCCATTTACAACCATGGTGTTATTATTATTGGTATAACGTTTTTGTTGTCAAAGATTTTGCCATATTTCTCGATTTTTGTTTTGTACATAGCAAGTGGGTTCTTGCTGACTGAGAAATCAAAGGTTTGATTATCTTTGGTGACTATATCTGGTTATAACTTAGATTATTCATCGTCATTAACTTGTCTAGCTGTTCTACATACCATTGGGTTGTGTTTTTTTATCAATTATATTGATGATATTGCTTACTTGAGCATTGTGTATTTACTTTGTCAAACCGTTCATACCTTTACAGTACATGTGATGATTTTGCATAACAACTTCAGTTCTACAGCAGGGGCAGAAAATATGTATTCCTTCTTCGTTTTGTTTGAAGAATTTCTCTGGTGTAAAAATGCTTTGGCATGTTAAATCGAATTATTCATTGGTTAAGATTCGACTGCTTAGTAAACTCATGTGTGCAATATTGATGAGTTCCGGTTTGGGTTTTCTTGAATCATTAGAGTATTCTTAAGCTCTATCTGCTTAAATAGTAAGGTTTGCTTCGAATTTTTTGGTGGCATTGTCAATGAATTCTTTGCGTTTGTTATGATATTGTTCAAAGCCTTAATCAACATCATTGGGACAACTCATTACAAGTTATTACGTATCAAATGCTTGTCCAGGCATTAATAGTTGAAGTCCCTATGCATCATGCGGGTTATATAAGAATTCATATATTCTTTGTGTGGTGCATTCGACCCCAAATAATTCTTTGACATATTCTGCTATTTATTAATCTAATATTTCATACTTGGATTTTGAATCGCTTAAGTCAATAAAGGCTCCCCAGTTTGCTTTTGGAACGAGGATATATTAAATGAATTTAAGGATAACATGGTTATTTACCTTATTTTAATGCAACCTCTTTAGATTCTCCATTACTTTTTTGGCTTTCTCTGATATGGATGTATCAATAATTGCCTTTGATGTACCAAGCTATGGTTCGAATTCAACACCCATAAAGTTAATCTTATGCCCCTTCCTTGTTGATTAACATTTAGCCTGTTTTAGAGTGAGCCCGATATTGCGGAATTCTGCATCTGCCGAATTTAGAGCTAATTCATCTGATTGATCTGTATCGAGACCCAGTAATATATCGTCGCAGTATGCGATAACATCATATGTTTCAGAGAGTTTCTGGATTACTGTATTTATATACAAGCTAAATAAAAGGCTCGATAGGCAGTCTCCTTATCCGGAACCACATTTGAGTTAGCCAGTAGCTCTCGAGTAGCGTAATTCGAGCATACTCATGATATATTGAATAATGTTAAGCGGGACGGCTGCAAGTTTGAGGGCATATTCTAGGTACTCCCAGTTTATTGATGAAAAAGCTGCTTATATATCCAGTTTAAGAAGATGTTTCGTTTCGTGCATTTTTCTAGCTTTTATAACGCACTTTACCATCGATTATTTCTGCATCGCATATTGATGTGGGTCCAGATCTATCATTGGAGTCAAATGTTATAACAGTAGACTGTGGAACACTTATAAGAAGGAGTTAACTTGTGATAGAGGTCTTATACCATCATCTCCTTTAGGGATGAAAGTTGTTGTGAATTCAAACAATTCTGGCACTTGTATTATGTCTTACGGGTACGTAAGTAGATGTTCATAACAATTGGATAATAGGTCCAAAATTTTCGGGTTTGAAGCTGCAGCTCTTTTTAGGAGGACGTGGTTTATTCCGTCTGGACCACTTTCTTTCGATGATTTGAGGCTCATTATCGCTCTGTTGATTTCTTCTGGCTTAAAGTGCGGATTGCTTATCCCTTACGGTGCGACACAGTTTGGAATTTTTACATATTACGGTTGTGGGAATAGTTTATCCATTTAACCTGTAATTTCTTCTTCGGATAGTTGTTTGGGGCAGTCTAGTTTTCTTGTTAAGAAGTTATAGGTTTTTGAGATGTTTTTATTGTATTATACCAATTAAACGGCTCTATCAAGGTCTAGACTGCTTAATCCAGGTTTTTTGTCATGTTTCGGCTTATTTTTCTTCTTCTTATTTTTGAAGAAGTGGCATGATCGGAAGCTTTAAAGGATACGCCTTAATGTATTCAATGATAGTTCATTATTACATTAATTCATTATGAACTTTAGTTTCCTTTTAAAGAATTCCGTAGTTGGTTGATTCGCTATTTCATTTAACGAATATGTAATTTTCTCTGTGAATTGCGTATCAGTTAAGATTCTCAAAGTTTCTGGTTTCATCGTGCAATCTTGTTTTATACACGTGTCATCAACTATTACGTCTGGGACTCTTGTATTCATAGGGGTAAATCTTGTTGGTGGAAGATTTGCAGTATTCGTGTGGTATTTTAGCCATGTATCATCTATAACTTTGGAGTTGCAATGAAGGACATAGAATTAAGGCGTATATACATCTTTTACTGTGTGTGCTTCTTTGGTCAATGTATTTGTCGATTTCATAGCACGTTACAGGTGTTATTCTATGCCTTTAGTGTCATGCATAATTTATTTGCAACTCGAATGTGAGCATTTGTATAATAGGAAATTATTTTCCATTTATGATCCATATTTTTATTTTGGTGCCACTTCACTGATAGAGTGCCATTACGTTGAATCAGCTGAGAATATATGCTATATCATGTCGCTTAGTGCTCTGTCGGTATTATCGCACGAGCATCTCCATGCGCTTTCCCGAGCATCTAAGAAATCGTGCGTATAGGCAATTCGCTACATTGTGGTAGTCATCATGATTTGGAAGATATCTGGGAATGTTTAATATGTCAATATCTTCCTTGCAGTAAGCGAGAAATTTAGATCTGGTGGGACGTATCCAGCGATTTCTTTTTACTTCTGGATTAAAGCATGTACGGATATCAAGTATTGGATTTCCAGGTTCTAGAGAATTTCATACTGTCCTATTTTAAAGGAGAAAATGTTATTGTTTATAGATGTACAGCTTGTGATAGGGATTATCTCTATTCTATCAAGGAATTCAAAGATTATGACTAGGTTGAATAGGCTATCTTAGATATTCTCTATGAGTGATCTGTTATGATCTATGTATATCATGTCTCCTATATATCCCACTTGGACTTTGGCATATTCTGTTTTCTTTGGGTTTCCAAATGTGGTTCTGCAGTTAACTTAGTCAAGGTTAGCTGAAACGAACACGAAATTGGCATTGTTAATTTGATGATATGCAACAGTATAGTTTTGATATAGTGTTTGTGCCTGATCTATATCTATTGGGACACGCTCTTTAGAGATTGCGCAAAAATCTTCAATTTCTTTTAGGTCGACGTAAGTCAGGTGTACGCATCTTAGCATGAATTTATGCTGTTCTGCTTCGTTTACTTGGGTTAATTAGAAGGTTGTTGGTTTTCTGGGATTTTATCCAGATTCTTGTTGGGTGTGGTTAATTTGTTGAGCCTATGACGGCGGTCTTAATACTTATTAGTCAGATAAGTTCTATACACTATATTATTAACCAGGGACCTGTGGAACACGAGTTTCAGAATTTGGGTCGTTCATGAGGATTGGTTTTAAAATTATAACCACAAATAACCAGTCAAAATATTATCAAAACTTATATTTTATAATATTTTATCGTAATTCTTACTATTTAGCTAGTATGTATTAATAAAAAATAATTCATTGAAATATAGCTGATACATACATAATTAATTAAATTTAGTATAAATATCTATTTAATTACATATTTTAATTCATATTCTTTATTTATTCATTATATGATTCCTTCAATTATTGGTAAATAGCTCATTTTAGAGAAGTGGATTTAATAGGTGGGGTTTTTTTTGGGTGGTTTTGGGTTGTTGTTGGGGGTTTTTTTGGGTGTTTTTTTTTTTTTGTTTTTTTTTTGTTTTTTTTTTTTGTTTTTTTTTTTTTTGTTTTTGTTGTTTTTTTTTTTTTTTGGTGTGTTTTTTTTTTGTTTTGTTTGTTTTTTTGTTTTTGTTTTTTGTTGTGTTGTTTTTGGGTTTTGTGGGTTTTGTTTTGTTGTTTGGTGGTTGGTTTTTGTGTTTTTTGTTTGTTTTTTGGTTTGTTTTTGTTTGTTGTTTTTTTTTTTGTGTTGTTTTGTTTGTGGTGTTTTTTTTTGTTTGGGTTGTTTTTTTTGGGGTGGTTTTTTTGTTTTGTTTGTTTTTTTTGGTGTGTTTTGGTTTTTTTTTTTTTTTGTGGGGTTGGTGTGTTTTGTTGTTTTTTTTTGGGTGGTTTTTGGGTGTTTGGGGTTTTTTTTGGTTGTTTGTTTTTTTGTGTTTTTTTGTTTTGGGTTTGTGTTTGGGGTGTGTGTTTTGTGGGTTGTGTGGGTGTTTGTTTTTTTTTTGGTGTTTTTTGGTGTTTGTGGTTTTTTGTGGTGGGGTTGGTGGTTTTTTGGTTTTGTGTGGGTGGGTTGGGGTTTGTTTTTTGGGTGTTTGGGGGGTTTGGTTTGGTGGGTGTTAATATATTTGCATCCTATTTTATAATGTATAAAGCATATAATACTTTTCATTCCACGAATGAATATTTATATCGTCAAATTACCTACATCGTAGATTACGTTGTGTTAATGTCGAGCTTACTGAAAATACGAAATATGAAAGTGTATCAAGCTATTACTCGAATGTCTTCAATAATTAATTAAATTAACGATATACTGAAGGATATCATTACTATATATCCAAACATTGTTATAGTTCATTGTCTAGATCACTATAAGTCTTTACGTAATACAATATTAATAATTATATCATAAATGATTATAAAACAAAATATTGGCATTGAATTCAATCGTTTAGCGTATATTCATTATAAATCATATAAAATATTGAAAAATTACTTGTTTATTTAAATTTGTTTAAAAATTTCAAACAACATTATGAAGTGAAAAAATCTAGACAACTTATGCTAGTTATTGAGAATGCACGCCCTTGATAATTAAAAACCTCTTAATCCTGAAACTCTTAATTATGAAACTTCTCGAATTAAAAACGACCCTCTTAAATTAAAACCTCTTAAATTAAAAACCTCTAATATATGGAACTACCTAAACCTGAAACTGGTATAGGCGATACCTCTAAAGCTTGAACCTGGTATATGCGATACCGATTAATCGTGAACCTGGTATAGGTGTTACCTCTAAAACATGGAACTATAATATGTGATACCTCTAGAACCTGAAACTTTAATAGGTGAAACCAGCATAAATTAAAAACTCCAGAATTTGCAAACTACTGTACTATCAATAATTGAGAAATAATCACTCAAATATAGAGGTGAATTTATGAAATAATAACACAATGCTTTAATGTATAGAGCAAAATACTAAATCCATTTCTCAAATGAAAATGAAAACGATCAATTTTAGTGCCAATGCAGTCTACGATGTGTTAATATCCTACCACTGTTTCTCTTACCTTAACAGATAGACTCAATAGAGTAAATAATAAGGAACATAATTATGATTATTACCATTATAATTAACATTAATTAACTATATGTAAAAATTACAACATAATGTAAAAAATCTTAACAACCGATATTATATACTTGTCATGGACTAAATATTTTCCAGACTAAATATTAGTCTCAGAGTATTAACTTTATATATTAATTTTTGAAAATATATTAATAACATAACTTTTCACTTCTATATTTAATGATTATATAAAATAATGAAATGTTGAAAGTATTAAGCAATGAAGAAGAAATATAATACGATAAATAGATGATATTAAAGTATAAAAATAATTCTAAGAGTATTTTGCGTATTTGCGATGATTAATAGTTAATTTCATTAAAATTCGTTGAAAGCTTTAACGATATGCCACATAAAGATTCATATTTTCTGGAAATATAGCAATGTTATAAAGTATTGTTTACCAGATTTCCTGTAAATATTTACAGGATTTCAGTTAATAGTTGTAATTTACAAAATTTCGAAGGATTAGGTTAAATGCAACATTTAGTTTACTTCAGATCAGATAAAAATTAAAATCTTCAAGATATCTCTGAAATTAAGTTCCTGGTTAATCTGACTGATTTGGAATTAAATAGAAATTAAATTATTAATATCTCTCCATTAAAGTATTTAATTAACATTGTAGGTCTCAGCCTTATAGGAAATCGTATACGAGATATAGAACCTTTAAGTAACTTAATTAACTTAGAGAAGCTGTTTTTGCGTGATAATATCATCGTTAATATTTATCCCTTGGCTAAGCTTTAAAATCTTGAGGTCTTGGATCTGTCATATAACCCTATTGTGTACATAAAAACTTTAGAATAGTTAACTAAACTCATCGAATTGAATATTTCTCAGACTTTAACATTGGATTTGTCTCCGATTTAAGTTCTGAAAAAACACTCGGTTTATAAACGCGTTGAATACAAAATGAACGATCTAGAATAACCAACTAAAGAATAAATATTCATGTCCATTAAATTCGATCGTTTTTATTATCTAGAAGAACTCACAAAAAAGTTAAAAATAAAAGAAGAAAAGTTCTAAAATAAAATGAAGAAGTTCAACAAACGCATTTTGAAGAGATATAATGCAGCAATCAAAAGTTAAAAGATATTCTGGGAGATAATAAAGCATTTATTTGAATATATGAACACAGGCGAATAATGAATTATTTATTGTATGTTTGTGAAATTTAAATATTTAAAATAAAAAAACATCACACCGTAAATTACGTCTATACTGGTCACCAATTTTCTCTGATCATCACATTTCACTTCCTTTCTAAACCAATAATCACTAAGAAACCAACAACATTCCTCTCTAACCAAAAGTCTCGCACGGCGTTATCACACGTCAAACCTCCGCACAGACTCTCCGTTAGCTCTTTCGGGCTAATGGAGTTAATATTTAAAATATAATTCAAAGTTTTCATCTCGGTTAACCCTAACAATTTTTGTTAATTTATCTATAAGATATATCTGTAAGGAACACATGAAAATATTATTTTAAAATGTTCCTGTGATTGATGTAATTGATTATTGAGTGGATGTTTTTGAGATGTACCAAAAGAGTGATCCTACTGTCTATTGCTTACATTTAAATTTCTATAATATAGTTCTATAATAAAACGATGTAACCTTATCATCAGTAATAATTCTAAATATAATTCAAGTAATATTACTGAACATTATTTAAAAATAATATTTAAAACAAATATATTGAATAGTTTAGTGTTACCACTTCAAATATTTTCAAATGTTAAATACTATACAGGACAATGATAACAGAATTTTGATATTAGTTGCTAAACAACTTAAATACACAGATGATCTACAAAATTTGCCGCTATTTTATCATTAAAATAAAACAAAAATCAATAAAATAAATTGGACAGAAATTGACATAAAATTAGGTTTGAAGTCTTATTTTAGCAAATCGAAATCATAAAATAGATTTTTTAGTGTACTCGTCCCAGAGATATAAAATTTCATTATATCTTAATTAGAAGATGACAAATAATTAATACGCTCTATGAATTAAGATGAAAGTGTGAATTACAGGAAATAGCTGGAAAAGCATGTTAAAAAATAATTCGAATTGAAAGTTACCGATGAATATTCATACAAAAAACAAATAGATAAAAACAGGCATTAAATAATTCATTGGATATCACGAGTTAATCCCAACATCCAGTAAACCTAAACAGAATAGTAAGAAACATAAGATATTTCAGATTTAATAAGTATTTTTAAGAAAATGTAAGTGTGATTTAATTAATTGAGTTTACTGGTTTTCATTACATATATATTTCACTGAGCGTAACTAAGGTACAGTTATACTTCATTCATCCATTATTTTTGTGCTAAAATGAATATGACGAGGCTAATTTCTGTTGTGTATAGTGGGTGTGTTTCAATCGTGTCTATCATGTGGCTTGTCCATTCGTCTTCGAGTATTTTGTCGAATCCTTCACCGAATAGTTCATTAATCAGCTCTGGGTCTAGTTCCATGCCCGTGTTTCCGATTACGAAGTCGTTTATTCTTTTTATTTGTTCTTGGTTCAAATCTTTGTGTTATTTGGTAACGAATTCGATTATTTTCCACTCCTTGTAATCATTGCTCCTAAGTACAAGTACACCTCCGCTGAACCAGACTTGTTCCGCTCCCTCGCAAACATATTCCAGTTCCATATTTTCTTCGTTCAACTAAAATACTTTCTTGTCAACAACGATGAGCACGTTATCGCAAAAACTGAAGAATTGTCCGCGCACGTTCTTGAAAGCGCTTTAAAACACTCCGTTTATCAATTCGAATAGTTCGTTTCCATTAGAAGCGAATAAACGGTCGTGGAGTGAAAATAAATGCCCGTAATATGAACCAACAAATCCCGGAATGCTCGAAACGAACTAAAAGGACAAATTTCGCAGAACGAACACGTCCGACCGAATCTGAATGTAAATTTGACCTTGACAGAGAACAAAAGTGCAAAGCTGCGGCTGAACGAAATCAATGGTTGAATTCAAAAGTAATGTATTTGGAAAAGTGCACAAAATTTAACCCTGGTCGTCCGTAAATTGCAATTAGTTGTTCGTCAAAATCAAATAAACGGACAAATCCGGGTGCAGGCGCTGACAGTAGTGAAACTGATTCTGACGGATCATTTGAAGTGGAATTCTTGTGAAAAATATAATGTATTTAATAACATTCGGAAGGAAATGTAAAACGCTTAACTTGAACACAGACCAATAATAATATGACTAACTCGCTAAATAATACTAAATATAACAAGCCTAAGTATTTTGTTATAAGAGAGAATAATTAGCATTATTACATATGTATCTTATATTTTAGTCTTCTAAGTTTAGATTTGTGAATTATCATGATTTATGAGATGACGCTGGAATGATTAAATTAGCCTTAGTACTGATGATAAGGTTACAGTTATATATATATATATTCATTTCACTTCCTCGAGACGGCACAAACAGACTTCATTGAGACTTTCGAAAGCAAAACATTGGCTCTCGCACGCCAGTGTTTCCACTTTCAAACATATATATATTGAAAGAAGCGGCATCCTTGTAGGACTGAGGTTGTAAATTTTATATATATATATATATATATATATATATATATAAACACTGGCGTGCGAGAGCCCATGTTTTGCTTTCGAAAGTCTCAATGAAGTCTGTTTGTGCTGTCTCGAGGAAGTGAAATGAATATATATATATATATATATATATAAACTATTATTTAACTATTATTCCTCATATCATGTGTTTCCACTTTCAAAACGGGCTCAACCCGTCATTTATGCCCACTCAGTAAAGACCCAGCAGGGCCCTCACTGAGTCGTTAGCGGACCAGTTTCACCTGATTCGCTAACTTACTTTTTAGAAACTGGTTCTCGCTCAGTTCCTTTTTGCTCGTTATTTCCTTCGGCTTGCACGAGAGGTTGTTCCGTTGTATTGGCATTGCTTGGTGGTGGTTGCCTTTGATGCATCGTTTCATCAACTTGATTAGGTACCTGGGGTCCTTCTTAGTTTATTTGTTTTTACAAATCCCTAATTTCGGAGTATATTGCCGGTGGTAGATTAACTATTTCCTAGGGTTTAGGCGCATTGATATCTTATTTAGCTCTCTATTGTTAGATAAACTATTTCTGATATTCTTTAACTTGCTTCTTTTTCTTCTAGGCTTCCGTTAAGATTGGCATGGTTTCCTATTTTGCGTCAGCTATCGTTTTTTATTCATTTGGACCATCTTTTGGCTATGATTTGACAGGCTTTTCTAAGACAGGTTATTTATCCTCTTTCTTTTTCTAAGTTTCCTTTTGAGGAGACTTTGTGTTCGATTGGGGTTTTTAAGTGGTCTTTTGATCTTGTGACTTTTAGACTGGGGGCTTTTCCTCTTTCTGCTTCTGAGCGTCCTTAGGCTTCGTTTTGTCAGGCGCCTTTTCTTCGATATTCTTCGTAGGTTCAGCTTTCTAACTTGCTTTAGTCTTTTTCTCGTTTTCAGGCTGGGCTTCGGCATTGCTTGTCTTTTAAGTGATCTTCTTGTCGTCATGCTTCTTTTTGGTTTCTTTGAATTTACGCATCACTGCCGCCGCTGTATCAAATTAACTTTACAATTCTCTTTACAATTTGGCGATCTTCTCTTTGAGAGACTAAATTTTCTTGTCATTGCCTTTCGCGTTGGGGATTACTGTGGTCTGGGTGGGTTAGTCAGGTTTTTTCTTTGTGGACGTGTCCTCCAGTTTATTGTTGCCTTTTTCTGCTGTTTGCGTTGACTTCTTTTTAGTCTTTGTCTTGTGGGCTTTTTCAAAGTTTTTCAGTGTTTATTTAGGCTTTGCAGGCACTTCTTTGATTGGAGATAGTGTGGCTACCTTCATCATTCCTTTTTCGTGAAGGTAATCAAAGATTTTCCCGTAGTTGTCAGTGCGTTTGAGTTAAACATCACTGTCCGCTAGGGAGGCAAAGCGGTTGGCACTGGGTTTCTCGACATCGATTTCGCTATGTTTTTCGCCCCGTTGGACTACTTTCTTTCTATACATAAGCTCAGCTCGATGTGTTTGAGAGGTACTTATCATGTAGCCTATCTCTTCATAAATCGTCTCGAAATTAACTCGGAGTTCTTCCAAGAATTCTCTCGACTTTTAATGAATAGTGAGATTCTTACCGATTATGATCGGAATAATTTTGAGCGGGTTACCATTTTGATCCTTTTTGTCCCGATAATGCTACTCTTTGAGAGCGTAATACTTATCAAGATCCCAAGTGATTCCAATATCCAAATAAATCTGAACTCCGTTGACCACAATGCTGATGTCCGGTTTAGTCCGGTCTTTCAGCCTGTTGTCGTTGTCTTTGCAGACTTTTCTGGCTTGATATCTCTTTCTGAGGATTCTTTCAAGGAAGTTTGCAAAACGATCGTGAGCTGCTATGTTCAGCTCGTTGATCTTTTTGCAGTCTTGTTCGTGGCCTTCCTTGTATGGTTTTTTGCACAGTTCGCAAATTTCTGGGATTGGTGTATCCCTCACGTTGTTGAAAACCCAGTTGATCATGTACTAGAATGCAGTGTTATCCATTCTTCTACGGCCCAACAGTGTGTACCCTGGTTTAGGCACCGTGTCGTCGACCTGTAGTGACATTTTTTCTTGGATTTTCATTTCTTTGCGTGTGTCTCTGAAGAAATTCTTAGATTTAGTCATCTTGGTGTTTATTTTGCCAATGATTTGTTCGAGTTTGGATTTGGTAATTTAATCACCATTTTCTCGAATATAGTAGTCAATCTTTTGGATTTGATCTACCTTCATCTAATCGTAGTACGTGCCGGGTAAGATGATTCCAAGACCTCCTTGGCATTTGAAGTCAAATGCGAATTGTTGGAGTGCATCAGAGGATGCATTTGAGTGGAGTATTTCTTCCATGTCTACCATTAGCTGCTTGTCAATTTCTTGATAAAGCTGCTTGTTCTCAGCGCAGTGCTCCGCGACGTCGATGAGAGGTCCGTAGTTACAGGCGCTTACGATGCATTGGCAGAAGAGTAGAAGTTTATCCTTGTTTGGAATGTCTAATTTTGCGTACCCATCAAATTTCTTTTTGAGATTGTCCGTGATTTGTTTGGCCAGTGGTTTCGCTATTTTTCCAAAATCTTAGCCTAAAAAGTTCACGATTCCTGATTTGTTAAAGAAGTTGGGGTGAGTGCACTCGCATTTTTCGGTATTTACTTCTAAATGCATTTCTTTGTACAAGGCAATCGTTTCGTTGATAGTTTATTGGATTTTGTCGGGGGTTGTGATTACGACCATGTCGTCTATAAACCCCAGAGCGAATTTATATGAGTTTCCATTTTAGTCTTTTGCGGCCTGTGTTTTCTCCATGATTTAGTTTGAGAAACCACAGTATAGGATAGTACTAAGGTTGCAACCTTAATTTATTCCTACTTGGAGTTAATGGAAGTTGTTCGACCATCTGGCTTTAATTTGGTTCATAATATAGCGGGAATCTATATTACTTACCCCCTGCTCTATCAGCATTTTCTCAATCAATTCATGTCTAACACTCGAGACGGCTCTTTTCACGTCGAATTTGATGGCGACAAGGCCGCCTTCGATTGCCAGAGCGAGTTTGTGTTTGGCTAATAGCATTCCGGATGGTGTGATTGCAAATTAGTTTTAATTGATTTTAATTTTGCTGACTAAACGTCTTTTGAGCATGGAATGGTAGCAGGAGAGCAGTGCTTCTTGGACTTATACTGGTCTATAATCCTGTTTTCCATCGCTATCAAGTTTGTGCTTATCTATGTATACTACTCTAGATTTGTATAGTTTAGATTTGTCCTTGATAGTTACTGCTTCATGTATCTGATTGAAGCCTTATTTGAACATTTGAATGAGTAATCTGTCACAAGTTTTATATGCGTATTTTAGATGCAAGTTTCCGAAGCCTGATTCTCCAGCCGATGTGTATTCATACATCTACTCGATTTAGGTTTCGACTTCCTCGATTTTAAATAGCGGAGCTTGTGACTGTACCACAGTATCTTCATCCCTTGCTGGAACGTAAATAGTTTCAGCGGGTTGTGTTTGGGAGAAGTGTTTGGCGTCTAATTCTTATGTTTGCTCAGGTGTTAAGATAACCTGTTTTTCGCCAGCGTTATATCTTTCAATGTGTGATTACGCTAGACCAAATCGGTTGTGGTTGATGCAGAACATAATATAGTCTTCTGTTCGAGACTTAGTCTGATACTCTGTCTCTTCGAAGCCATTTAGATAGCTTTGAGGTCGTGTGAAACGTCCTAAGAAATCGTCCATTAATGCCGGTGCATTTTGTGGGGCATGTACGAATTTGAGGATTATTATTATTATCTTCAGCGCGCTCTCTTATAGCTAGTTCGTCTTCGGCGTTGCAGTACTTTGACAACTCATGTACGCTACATTTGGAGCTTTTTGCGGTTGAACTGTAGATGATAGTTGGATTGTCATTATTGCCGTTGTATATATATATATATATCAACTGACATTGTCATTTAGAGTGATGGAGATATATGCTAAGCTTTATATTTTTTATTAATGTATGTTATAGAGTAATGTAATGGAAAAAATGATTTAATTACCACCTTCACTCCAAATAATTATTTCAACTATTTTGAGCTACAAGAGCTGTGTTATCTTAAGCTATTATATTTCAATTATTTTGGTAATGCACAAGTTTATCCTCATTCAAATTCCAAAGTTTCTTTTCTTTAAAATTTGCATTGAAATCGAAAACAAAGACTCAAATAACTGTTCTTTTCAATCGGTTTCGGGAAGTTTCCTTATTTAGCGTTTTTATATTTCTCCATGTCAATCGTTCGAATAAGAGCCCAACTTGTTCAATTCATATACTACAGCTCCAAATAATTGAGTGATCTTGTCTTACAAATTGAATAAGTTTTTGAATTGTTTTTCTTTGGAACCATCAAAAGCATTTTAGGTCTGATAACAATAATATTCTGGAATTTTAGAAAATGATGTTAGCTTCATTGGCTTAATTGTTCATTAATTCAGAACAAATAAAATATATTATTCGAACTTTAAATATATTTGAAGTATAATGTTTTAATCCATTAAAAACGTGTAGATTAAATTTTTACATATGGACACGCATTTTAACTTCTTAACCTTGTTACTATCACATATTTTTAATCTGAAAATGAGAGGTGGAAATAATATTTTATCATAACTTATATTTCAATCATTGTAACTATCATTCCCATGTGTACAGCTAATATAACTGAAGATGGTCCAACAAAATATAATATATTTATTAGTGGAATTGATCAAATTATTTTTACATAATGGGCATGCCTGGACTAAATAAATAAGATAAAAGACTATACTAAGATTAGACGCATCAGTATCTGATGTCAAATTAACAATTCATGGGAGCGTTAAAATCAATATTTTATTTTTCGGACTAATAAAATTTGGAAGTTAAAGTTGTAATCAACCACAACCGTGCTATTATTAGGTAACCCTAAGGATTAATTATTAGAATATCTTATCGATTTTGAAAACCAACTTGTGACTCTTAATATTACTTAAATTGATTAGAAGAGAGTTTTATATTTGTATTGCATGAACTAACTTCAATTA
This sequence comes from Hexamita inflata, assembly GCA_963988835.1. Lineage (NCBI taxonomy): Eukaryota > Fornicata > Diplomonadida > Hexamitidae > Hexamita > Hexamita inflata. The sequence goes on along the minus strand of CAXDID010000855.1, from coordinate 78,832 downwards.
TATAAATGTCTTCAATGACAATTAAACATACAGCTCATTGTCAGCAGTCTCATATTGACCTTCAACTAATGAACAATTAACTCGAAATCTTGGTTCAAAACTGCATTCAAAATGATCAAGATTAACATTTAAGTAGTTACAGTTACAAAAGAATTTGAACCGATTGATAACTTGAGTCGAATAAGTTAGTTCATTCCAGCGTTTTGCAGCTCATAATTCTTTCAATTCAACTCTTAAATATTAATTATACACTAATTATGGCTATTTTTAGTCAAGATATCACATATTATTAAAATATTCAGAGTTTATATACGATGCAACTGACAACTAATTATTTGTGCTTATAAGAAGTTAAAAATCGGTCATATGCTTATTCCGCTCTTGAATTACGAGTTAGGATGTAATTTATTTCACGAATATCTCGGCCTAACAATGACAAATATCGAATTTCAAAACCATTTTACTACCACTATTGTGGAACCAGATTATAATTTTACAATTTGGTGTAATTTAAAATCCATTAATCGTGATAGTATATTACACATGAATATCACAAAATAAATATGCTGGTCGTATATTCCCAATAGCATCAATCTTTATTTTAAATTTAACTGGTGATTAAAAGATATTTTAATCAATTATGTTAGTGAAGTGGTTAATATTAAAATATATTCCAAACATATACGATTGTATAAAATAATTAATAAAATAGAAAAGTTATGGGAGCATTAATAATGTCAGTGCATATAAAATATCTCCTGAAATGCTCCACAATACTTATGGTCAAAGACTATGCCTATGAATAATATAGCTTGATTGCAGCAAGAGAAGAAGCTAAAAATCGAACCCAAAATCAGCCTTAAAATTATTATAACCAAGAAAGTGATATAATATTAATATAGATAATTTCTTCGTTTTAATTATTCATACTACATAACCTCGAATTGAGACACCCACCCCTTTTCACTTACAGACACCCGAAGTGCTCAGATACAGACACCTTCGATTTTTTATAGTAAAGGTGTCTATAACTGAACTACAAAAATGGTTGTAAGTGAATTGAACATTGTAAATCTCTTTTGTATTTACTAATTTATTTTGAGCTTTTGAACTTTGTATGACCATATATAAATTATATGCTACTTAATCTTCTATATAATGGTAATTTATGCAAATTAGATCAAGAAACTAGAACTAGATCTAGAAATTTTCAGAAAATTTTTGGAAAAGGTGTCTGTAACTGAAATGGAAAACCAAATCTGACACAAGAAATATACCAAACTGGGACAGATTTGCTCTCACTTATAGACACCCTGGCCATTTTTGAAAACTGCTCGGGTGTCTGTATTCGAACAAGGGTGGGTGGTTCAATTCGAGGTTATGTAGTACTAATAATGACTCGATTTCAGTTAATTCTGCTTATCACAAGTTACATAAATATGTACACCAAAAAATATTTCGACGCTTCGCGTCCATAAAATCATGAATACCACTTCAATCACATGTAACTGAAATATGTTTCATGACAAGAAATATGTTATCTAGAAAGAATATATGTTACAAAATTGTTACAACGGTTTCATTCTGCTGTAAAACGGTGTTTTAAAATGATATTTAGTATAAAAAATTTAATATAACACAAATAAGTTATTATGTTATATTTGTAAATATAATAACTGAAATTAAAGGTTAATAATGTAATATATAAAAAATACACTCTTTAAATAGTAAAATCTCTTAAAATTCAACTTAAGATTTTGCGCCCGGATTAAAATTTCAATAAATCCAAAAATAGGCCTTAAATAGGTCATTTGCGCACGGATTTAAGAGGCGAACGTAAAACTATACAACTCTACAATTACGGCAGTCTAAAGTGTGTTCCTTCTTGTCCAAACTACATGCAAATCAATGTATAAAACGGAAACTAAAAACAATGTGTTGATCGCTGCTCTGGATATGTGTAAGAAAATATTTGTGTTAACAAATGTCCAGCTGATTCCTACTCCAGAGTTGGAGATTCATATGTGTGCCAGGCAAAATGCGATAAGGTGTATGTCTAAAACCCTTATAATAAACTTAAGCAGTGCTTTAACGAATGTCCCAGTTCCTATAGATACTTAGTAGGCAAAGAATGCAAAGATTCCTTAAACAAGGCAGGATAAACCAACATAGCGTTGATAGTAGTTCCAGTTGTAGCCGGGGAGGTTGTTTTGTCTGTTTTAGCATTGTGTTTCTACAAAAACAAAAAGCAAAACGGCGCAACAAAGATCGCCAAGAAGTAAAAAGTGAATGTCAATATGCCAGCGAGTATGACATACGTGTGAGGTGACATAACTTCAAAAAATATTTTATAGTATCTGATTCAATTATTGCTGGCTGTTCCAGCTAAGGAGTAAAATAGTTAATGCTACTACCAGTCCCTCTATTTCACCATTAAAAGTCGATAGAATATTTATGATTGAAGTATCAGAGATATACATAGAAATAATCTGGTTATACGCAAGTGGTTTAATCGTCCCAAATTTTGTGTGAAGAACTTAGTCTTTCTCATTGAAAACATAGTTAACCATTAACTTTGTAAGAGAACACAATTATATGTTGTCAGCGTGAGCGCATAAATATATTAATTTTGAAATAGTTAAATAGAATGATTTAATACAGTGTGCCCTAATGTCTCAACACAACACTTTGATGTTATCATCTTCTATGCATTTATAAGTCTAGCCAGAATATCTTAGAAATGTATGTTTGCGTCTTAGAAAATGTAATTTTTGATTCGCGCTAAAGTATCTATTTGCCTGTTCTTCTAAATGTTTCGTGGACATTCTATATAGTTTTCAAATATCTTAGAAATGTATGTTGGTGTCTTTAAAATTCTATCTGTCTTATAATTAGATTTTAGCTGTAAAGCGCACTTTGCGGTACTATATATATTGGACCACCACTTCACTATATGCTGTTTGCCTTCATTCTTTCTGAAGAAGTAAATCACTGGATTTACTGCGACAAATTCTACACACACGTTAACGGAAAATATTTCTGTTACAACAAGTGTCCTGCTGACTACCCAATATCCGATCCGTCTGGTTAAGATATGTAGTGTCGCTGGAATCCGTGTCCAATCGACACTCCATTCAAAGAAGTCGCTTCATGTGTAAAGAGATGTTCTACCGGAGCTTATGAGCTAATAGATAATGATATGATATGTGTTTCGAGCTGCGGCGGAAAGTTTGCTTTGAATGCTTCTAATTCTAACTCCACACAGTGCCTCAGCTGTCCCGCAGATGCACCATTTTATGAAAACGGAGCATGTGTTGCTAGATGTGCTTCTTCTTTTTATGTCGAAGTAAATGGCACATACACCAAATCGTTGGTATGCCAGGAAGGTTGTTCTAACTTCTATTATATCAACGTAACCAATTAAAATTCTAAGTTATGCTTATCAAAATGTTATTCACATCATCTTATTGCTGATAACGAATGCTTACAATATAGATGCCCGCCAAGAGCACCATATAGAGACGACCAATACTGCTACGCAGTATGTCCAAACAAAGCTTACATGTACGTAAATGTAGCCTCTGAGTTGCATTGCATGCCAGACTGCGGTAAAATGATGTATATTATTAACTCGTCCAACGAGAACTCAAAGTTCTGCATCATGAACTGCCCAGAAGAAACTCCATATTACGAAACTGGAGCTTGTCTATCCAGATGCACATCGGGCTCATACAAAAATACTAATGTAATATATCGCGGCCGATATATCCTGAAATGCCAGCAATCGTGTAACTTGTTTGTTCTCAACGTATCTAATGGTAACTCTCAGCAGTGCGTGGATCGCTGCCCTAGTTCATCTATGTTTTCTGAATCTGGTCTTTGCTCTGTAAAATGTGCATCTGGAATGTATGAAGACAATTACGGCAGTCTAAAGTGTGTTCCTTCTTGTCCAAACTACATGCAAATCAATGTATAAAACGGAAACTAAAAACAATGTGTTGATCGCTGCTCTGGATACGTGTAAGAAAATATTTGTGTTAACAAATGTCCAGCTGATTCCTACTCCAGAGTTGGAGATTCATATGTGTGCCAGGCAAAATGCGATAAGGTGTATGTCTAAAACCCTTATAATAAACTTAAGCAGTGCTTTAACGAATGTCCCAGTTCCTATAGATACTTAGTAGGCAAAGAATGCAAAGATTCCTTAAACAAGGCAGGATAAACCAACATAGCGTTGATAGTAGTTCCAGTTGTAGCCGGGTGTTGCTTACACTGTTTTTAGCATTGTGTTTCTACAAAACAAAGCAAAACGGCGCAACAAAGATCGCCAAGAAGTAAAAAGTGAATGTCAATATGCCAGCGAGATGACATACGTGAGGTGACATAAATTTCAAAAATATTTTATAGTATCTGATTCACTATTGCTGGCTGTCTCCGCAGCCAAGGAGTAAAATAGTTAATGCACTACCAGTCCCCTCTATTTCACCATTAAAAGTCGATAGAATATTTATGATTGAAGTATCAGAGATATACATAGAAATAATCTGGTTATACGCAAAGTGGTTTAATCGTCCCAAATTTTGTGTGAAGAAACTAGTCTTTCTCATTGAAACATAGTTAACCATTAACTTTGTAAGAGAACACAATTATATGTTGTCAGCGTGAGCGCATAAATATATTAATTTTGAAATAAAGTTGTAGGAATGATTTAATACAGTGTGCCTCTAATGTTCAACACAACACTTTGATAAAAGTATCATCTTCTATGCATTTATGTGCCTAGCCAGAATATCTTAGAAATGTATGTTTATGTCTTAGAAATGTAATTTTGATTCAAAAGCCAGCATTCATTTGTCTGTTCTTCTTAAATGTTTTCGTGGACATTCTATATAGTTTTCAAATATCTTTAGAAATGTATGTTATGTCTTTAAAATTTATCTGTCTTATACTAGATTTTAGCTGTAAAGCGCACTTTGCGGTACTATATACACAACCACCACCACTATATGCTGTTTGCCTTCATTCTTTCTGAAGAAGTAAATTTACTGGATTTCATTTCACAACCTACACACACGTTAATCGGTATCATTTCTGTTACAACAAGTGTCCTTGCTGACTACCCACATCCGATCCGTCTGGTTAAGATGTAGTGTGTCGCTGGAATCCGTGTCCAATCGACACTCCATTCAAAGAAGTCGCTTCATGTGTAAAGAGATGTTCTACCGGAGCTTATGAGCTAATAGATAATGATATGATATGTGTTTCGAGCTGCGGCGGAAAGTTTGCTTTGAATGCTTCTAATTCTAACTCCACACAGTGCCTCAGCTGTCCCGCAGATGCACCATTTTATGAAAACGGAGCATGTGTTGCTAGATGTGCTTCTTCTTTTTATGTCGAAGTAAATGGCACATACACCAAATCGTTGGTATGCCAGGAAGGTTGTTCTAACTTCTATTATATCAACGTAACCAATTAAAATTCTAAGTTATGCTTATCAAAATGTTATTCACATCATCTTATTGCTGATAACGAATGCTTACAATATAGATGCCCGCCAAGAGCACCATATAGAGACGACCAATACTGCTACGCAGTATGTCCAAACAAAGCTTACATGTACGTAAATGTAGCCTCTGAGTTGCATTGCATGCCAGACTGCGGTAAAATGATGTATATTATTAACTCGTCCAACGAGAACTCAAAGTTCTGCATCATGAACTGCCCAGAAGAAACTCCATATTACGAAACTGGAGCTTGTCTATCCAGATGCACATCGGGCTCATACAAAAATACTAATGTAATATATCGCGGCCGATATATCCTGAAATGCCAGCAATCGTGTAACTTGTTTGTTCTCAACGTATCTAATGGTAACTCTCAGCAGTGCGTGGATCGCTGCCCTAGTTCATCTATGTTTTCTGAATCTGGTCTTTGCTCTGTAAAATGTGCATCTGGAATGTATGAAGACAATTACGGCAGTCTAAAGTGTGTTCCTTCTTGTCCAAACTACATGCAAATCAATGTATAAAACGGAAACTAAAAACAATGTGTTGATCGCTGCTCTGGATACGTGTAAGAAAATATTTGTGTTAACAAATGTCCAGCTGATTCCTACTCCAGAGTTGGAGATTCATATGTGTGCCAGGCAAAATGCGATAAGGTGTATGTCTAAAACCCTTATAATAAACTTAAGCAGTGCTTTAACGAATGTCCCAGTTCCTATAGATACTTAGTAGGCAAAGAATGCAAAGATTCCTTAAACAAGGCAGGATAAACCAACATAGCGTTGATAGTAGTTCCAGTTGTAGCCGGGGAGGTTGTTTTGTCTGTTTTAGCATTGTGTTTCTACAAAAACAAAAAGCAAAACGGCGCAACAAAGATCGCCAAGAAGTAAAAAGTGAATGTCAATATGCCAGCGAGTATGACATACGTGTGAGGTGACATAACTTCAAAAAATATTTTATAGTATCTGATTCAATTATTGCTGGCTGTTCCAGCTAAGGAGTAAAATAGTTAATGCTACTACCAGTCCCTCAATTTCACCATTAAAAGTCGATAGAATATTTATGATTGAAGTATCAGAGATATACATAGAAATAATCTGGTTATACGCAAGTGGTTTAATCGTCCCAAATTTTGTGTGAAGAACTTTGTCTTTCTCATTGAAAACATAGTTAACCATTAACTTTGTAAGAGAACACAATTATATGTTGTCAGCGTGAGCGCATAAATATATTAATTTTGAAATAGTTAAATAGAATGATTTAATACAGTGTGCCCTAATGTCTCAACACAACACTTTGATGTTATCATCTTCTATGCATTTATAAGTCTAGCCAGAATATCTTAGAAATGTATGTTTGCGTCTTAGAAAATGTAATTTTTGATTCGCGCTAAAGTATCTATTTGCCTGTTCTTCTAAATGTTTCGTGGACATTCTATATAGTTTTCAAATATCTTAGAAATGTATGTTGGTGTCTTTAAAATTCTATCTGTCTTATAATTAGATTTTAGCTGTAAAGCGCACTTTGCGGTACTATATATATTGGACCACCACTTCACTATATGCTGTTTGCCTTCATTCTTTCTGAAGAAGTAAATCACTGGATTTACTGCGACAAATTCTACACACACGTTAACGGAAAATATTTCTGTTACAACAAGTGTCCTGCTGACTACCCAATATCCGATCCGTCTGGTTAAGATATGTAGTGTCGCTGGAATCCGTGTCCAATCGACACTCCATTCAAAGAAGTCGCTTCATGTGTAAAGAGATGTTCTACCGGAGCTTATGAGCTAATAGATAATGATATGATATGTGTTTCGAGCTGCGGCGGAAAGTTTGCTTTGAATGCTTCTAATTCTAACTCCACACAGTGCCTCAGCTGTCCCGCAGATGCACCATTTTATGAAAACGGAGCATGTGTTGCTAGATGTGCTTCTTCTTTTTATGTCGAAGTAAATGGCACATACACCAAATCGTTGGTATGCCAGGAAGGTTGTTCTAACTTCTATTATATCAACGTAACCAATTAAAATTCTAAGTTATGCTTATCAAAATGTTATTCACATCATCTTATTGCTGATAACGAATGCTTACAATATAGATGCCCGCCAAGAGCACCATATAGAGACGACCAATACTGCTACGCAGTATGTCCAAACAAAGCTTACATGTACGTAAATGTAGCCTCTGAGTTGCATTGCATGCCAGACTGCGGTAAAATGATGTATATTATTAACTCGTCCAACGAGAACTCAAAGTTTTGCATCATGAACTGCCCCGAAGAAACTCCATATTACGAAACTGGAGCTTGTCTATCCAGATGCACATCGGGCTCATACAAAAATACTAATGTAATATATCGCGGCCGCTTTATCCTGAAATGCCAACAATCGTGTAACTTGTTTGTTCTCAACGTATCTAATGGTAACTCTCAGCAGTGCGTGGACCGCTGCCATAGCTCATCTATGTTTTCTGAATCTGGTCTTTGCTCTGTAAAATGTGCATCTGGAATGTATGAAGACAATTACGGCAGTCTGAAGTGTGTTCCTTCTTGTTCAAACTACATGCAAATCAATGTATAAAACGGAAACTAAAAACAATGTGTTGATCGCTGCTCTGGATACGTGTAAGAAAATATTTGTGTTAACAAATGTCCAACTGATTCCTACTCCAGAGTTGGAGATTCATATGTGTGCCAGGCAAAATGCGATAAGGTGTATGTCTAAAGCCCTTATAATAAACTTAAGCAATGCTTTAACGAATGTCCCAGTTCGTATAAATACTTAGTAGGCAAAGAATGCAAGGATTCCTTAAACAAGGCTGGATAAACCAACATAGCGTTGATAGTCGTTCCAGTTGTAGCTGGGGTGGTTGTTTTATCTGTTTTAGCATTGTGTTTCTACAAAAACAAAAAGCAAAACGGCGCAACCAAGATCGCCAAGAAGTAAAAAGTGAATGTCAATATGCCAGCGAGTATGACATACGTGTGAGGTGATATAACTTCAAAAAATATTTTATAGTATCTGATTCAATTATCGCTAGCTGTTCCAGCTAAGAAGTAAAACAGTTAATGCTACTACTGGCCCCTCTATTTCGCCATTATAAGTCGATCGAATATTTATGATTGAAGTGTCAGAGATATACATTTAAATAATCTGGTTATACGCAAGTGGTTTAATAGTCCCATATTTTGTGTGAAGAACTTTGTCTTTTTCGTTGAAAACATAGTTAGCCATTTATATTTTGTAAGAGAACACAATTACATTTTGTCAGCGTGAGCGCAAAAATTTATTAATTTTGAAATAGTTAACAGTAGAATGATTTGATACAGTGTGCCTTAATATCTCAACACAGCACTTTGCTGTTATCATCTTCTATGCATTTATAGGTCAAGCCCGAATATCTTAGAAATGTATGTTTGCGTCTTAGAAAATGTAATATTTGATTAGCGTTAAAGTATCTATTTGCCAGTTCTTCTAAATGTTTCAGTGACATTTTATATAGTGTTCAAATATCTTAGAAATGTATGTTGGCGTCTTTGAAATTCTATTTGTCTTATAATTAGATTTTAGCTGTAAAGTGCACTTTGCGGTACTATATACATTGGACTACCACTTCACTATATGCTGTTTGCCTTCATTCTATCTGAAGAAGTAAATCACTGGATTTACTGCGACAAATTCTACACACACGTTAACGGGAAGTATTTCTGTTACAACAAGTGTCCTGCTGACTACCCAATATCTGATCCGTCTGGTAAAGATATGTAGTGTCGCTGGAATCCGTGTCCAATCGACACTCCATTCAAAGAAGTCGCTTCATGTGTAAAGAGATGTTCTACCGGAGCTTATGAGCTAATAGATAATGATATGATATGCGTTTCGAGCTGCGGTGGAAAGTTTGCTTTGAATGAATATAATACGAACTCAACACAGTGCCTCAGCTGTCCAGCAGATGCACCATTTTATGAAAACGGAGCATGTGTTGCTAGATGTGCTTCTTCTGTTTATGTCGAAGTAAATGGCACATACACCAAATCGTTGGTATGCCAGGAAGGTTGTTCTAACTTCTATTATATCAACGTAACCAATTAAAATTCTAAGTTATGCTTATCAAAATGTTATTCACATCATCTTATTGCTGATAACGAATGCTTACAATATAGATGCCCGCCAAGAGCACCATATAGAGACGACCAATACTGCTACGCAGTATGTCCAAACAAAGCTTACATGTACGTAAATGTAGCCTCTGAGTTGCATTGCATGCCAGACTGCGGTAAAATGATGTATATTATTAACTCGTCCAACGAGAACTCAAAGTTCTGCATCATGAACTGCCCAGAAGAAACTCCATATTACGAAACTGGAGCTTGTCTATCCAGATGCACATCGGGCTCATACAAAAATACTAATGTAATATATCGCGGCTGATATCCTGAAATGCCAGCAATCGTGGTAACTTGTTTGTTCTCAACGTATCTAATGGTAACCTCAGCAGTGCGTGATCGCTGCCCCCAGTTCATCTATGTTTTCTGAATCTGGTCTTTGCTCTGTAAAAATGTGCACTGAATGTATGAAGACAATTACTTACAGTCTAAAGTGTGTTCCTTCTTGTCCAAACTACATGCAAATCAATGTATGCACCGGAAACTAAAAACAATGTGTTGACTGCTGCTCTGGATACGTGTAAGAAAATATTTGTGTTAACAAATGTCCAGTTGATTCCTACTCCAGAGTTGAGATTCATATGTGTGCCAGGCAAATGCGATAAGGTGTATATGTCTAAAACCCTTATAATAAACCTTTGCTGTGGTGCTTTAACGAATGTCCTGGTTCCTAGATACTTAGTAGGCAAAGAATGCAAAGATTCCTTAAACAGCAGTGATAAACCAACATGTTGATAGTAGTTCCAGTTGTAGCCGGGTGTTGCTTACACTGTTTTTAGCATTGTGTTTCTACAAAACAAAGCAAAACGGCGCAACAAAGATCGCCAAGAAGTAAAAAGTGAATGTCAATATGCCAGCGAGATGACATACGTGAGGTGACATAAATTTCAAAAATATTTTATAGTATCTGATTCACTATTGCTGGCTGTCTCCGCAGCCAAGGAGTAAAATAGTTAATGCACTACCAGTCCCCTCTATTTTCACCATTAAAAGTCGATAGAATATTTATGATTGAAGTATCAGAGATATACATAGAAATAATCTGGTTATACGCAAGTGGTTTAATCGTCCCAAATTTTGTGTGAAGAACTTAGTCTTTCTCATTGAAAACATAGTTAACCATTAACTTTGTAAGAGAACACAATTATATGTTGTCAGCGTGAGCGCATAAATATATTAATTTTGAAATAGTTAAATAGAATGATTTAATACAGTGTGCCCTAATGTCTCAACACAACACTTTGATGTTATCATCTTCTATGCATTTATAAGTCTAGCCAGAATATCTTAGAAATGTATGTTTGCGTCTTAGAAAATGTAATTTTTGATTCGCGCTAAAGTATCTATTTGCCTGTTCTTCTAAATGTTTCGTGGACATTCTATATAGTTTTCAAATATCTTAGAAATGTATGTTGGTGTCTTTAAAATTCTATCTGTCTTATAATTAGATTTTAGCTGTAAAGCGCACTTTGCGGTACTATATATATTGGACCACCACTTCACTATATGCTGTTTGCCTTCATTCTTTCTGAAGAAGTAAATCACTGGATTTACTGCGACAAATTCTACACACACGTTAACGGAAAATATTTCTGTTACAACAAGTGTCCTGCTGACTACCCAATATCCGATCCGTCTGGTTAAGATATGTAGTGTCGCTGGAATCCGTGTCCAATCGACACTCCATTCAAAGAAGTCGCTTCATGTGTAAAGAGATGTTCTACCGGAGCTTATGAGCTAATAGATAATGATATGATATGTGTTTCGAGCTGCGGCGGAAAGTTTGCTTTGAATGCTTCTAATTCTAACTCCACACAGTGCCTCAGCTGTCCCGCAGATGCACCATTTTATGAAAACGGAGCATGTGTTGCTAGATGTGCTTCTTCTTTTTATGTCGAAGTAAATGGCACATACACCAAATCGTTGGTATGCCAGGAAGGTTGTTCTAACTTCTATTATATCAACGTAACCAATTAAAATTCTAAGTTATGCTTATCAAAATGTTATTCACATCATCTTATTGCTGATAACGAATGCTTACAATATAGATGCCCGCCAAGAGCACCATATAGAGACGACCAATACTGCTACGCAGTATGTCCAAACAAAGCTTACATGTACGTAAATGTAGCCTCTGAGTTGCATTGCATGCCAGACTGCGGTAAAATGATGTATATTATTAACTCGTCCAACGAGAACTCAAAGTTCTGCATCATGAACTGCCCAGAAGAAACTCCATATTACGAAACTGGAGCTTGTCTATCCAGATGCACATCGGGCTCATACAAAAATACTAATGTAATATATCGCGGCCGATATATCCTGAAATGCCAGCAATCGTGTAACTTGTTTGTTCTCAACGTATCTAATGGTAACTCTCAGCAGTGCGTGGATCGCTGCCCTAGTTCATCTATGTTTTCTGAATCTGGTCTTTGCTCTGTAAAATGTGCATCTGGAATGTATGAAGACAATTACGGCAGTCTAAAGTGTGTTCCTTCTTGTCCAAACTACATGCAAATCAATGTATAAAACGGAAACTAAAAACAATGTGTTGATCGCTGCTCTGGATATGTGTAAGAAAATATTTGTGTTAACAAATGTCCAGCTGATTCCTACTCCAGAGTTGGAGATTCATATGTGTGCCAGGCAAAATGCGATAAGGTGTATGTCTAAAACCCTTATAATAAACTTAAGCAGTGCTTTAACGAATGTCCCAGTTCCTATAGATACTTAGTAGGCAAAGAATGCAAAGATTCCTTAAACAAGGCAGGATAAACCAACATAGCGTTGATAGTAGTTCCAGTTGTAGCCGGGGTGGTTGTTTTGTCTGTTTTAGCATTGTGTTTCTACAAAAACAAAAAGCAAAACGGCGCAACAAAGATCGCCAAGAAGTAAAAAGTGAATGTCAATATGCCAGCGAGTATGACATACGTGTGAGGTGACATAACTTCAAAAAATATTTTATAGTATCTGATTCAATTATTGCTGGCTGTTCCAGCTAAGGAGTAAAATAGTTAATGCTACTACCAGTCCCTCTATTTCACCATTAAAAGTCGATAGAATATTTATGATTGAAGTATCAGAGATATACATAGAAATAATCTGGTTATACGCAAGTGGTTTAATCGTCCCAAATTTTGTGTGAAGAACTTTGTCTTTCTCATTGAAAACATAGTTAACCATTAACTTTGTAAGAGAACACAATTATATGTTGTCAGCGTGAGCGCATAAATATATTAATTTTGAAATAGTTAAATAGAATGATTTAATACAGTGTGCCCTAATGTCTAACCGTCACTACTTGAAATGTAAAATTGATCCTTCTAAGTTAAAATATTACTTGTGTGAACTCTACGAATTAATGAAACGTCCCCCTCTTTGATGAATTTCAACTAAGGCTGTTATGGGGCTGGATTTTCCAGGTTTGTTCCGGCTTTAGCTAAAACCGGGATGACTAAATCCAGCCGGATCCCGGATTTCTCCCAGTTTGCCCTTCCGGTTTCTTCCAGTTCATAAATCCCAAGGAAACAATTCATAAATAACAGTATATCGCATTGTTATGTAAGAATATATAATTTTCCACTTTACAAATGTTAGATTAGATTAGTTTGAAAATAATGTGAAAATTACTACGATACAATATAGTTATATACTTTATGCTAAAGGATTGTGCATATTCATCTTTAAAACATGCTAAATTAATGATGTATTTATACTCGTTTTCATTAAATTGAGAAATATCTTTCTTAACAGTATACATAGTGACTAATGAACGCTATAAATAGGTATAAGTGGTTAAATACAACATATAAAGATTATTACTTAAAGACATGTATAATTCATTCGTTATATTATTATATCAGAGTTATTTAGTAATATATATATATATATATCACTTCCTCGAGACGGCACAAACAGACTTCATTGAGACTTTCAAAAGCAAAACAAAAATATTATGTATTTAATTTCAAAAATGTTAGAATCTGTATGTAAATAACTATTTACGAACGTTTTAAATGTTATTGAACATCAAAACTTAAAGATGTCATTATAAATCACAAAATATTAGAGTTTAAAGTAAAAATAGATGCAATATGAAAAATATAAGAGAATAACAACTAGTCAGAGTTATTTAGTATAACTTATGATGTAATATACCTATCTGATATAAAACTCAGGTAATCAGCCAGTTTAGTGAAAAATATTTGCTCTTTTCCTCAGGTAGGTACCTACCTAAACCGGTCCAGTTTGAAAACTAATCCCGGCTTTTTCCAGCCTTAATTTCAACATATTATTGTAAAATGACCACAGCCAGTGCAAATCCAATTAAGGAATGTAAAAAGCTGGCACAAGGTCCTATTTTCGATGTAGAATACTCGCTCGAAAATACTCATTAACACAATACTAAATTGTATATAAATAACCGTAATATATATTTTAATATCACTAAATAATTAAATTATATGCATTAGCTCAGATGTGGCTATTTTTCTTTATCTTTATTTAATGACACTGAAATGATTTGATGTGGGTTTATTAAAATTTTTACAAATTTCGGAGAAAAATGGTGTTTCACACTCCATTCTAAAAATGTAATAACAGAGCATAATAAAAGTATTAACTGGTGATAAGTGGTAATAATATGATGATAATATGACATTAACATATTAAAATTAAAAAAATTACCCAGTTATAACAATTAATCATGATTAAAATATAACTAACTTCAAATTTGTTGAGCAATTTAGCGCATAGGAGTTGCGAATGTACTTTTGTTTCAATTTATTGTTTTAAAGAGCCCCGACTACTATTATACAACTAATTATTGTGAGTTGCTAATTACAAAATCTTGATGGTTTAAGCTAAATGATCCAGCTTGAGAAGCTATGTATTCAAATTAACGAGCACTTGCCATTACAAGAAGTATCACACCTTAAAAATCTTCGTTAACTTAGCCTCGAGCGAAATATGATAACGGATATAAGTCCATTAAAATCTCTTTCTAATCTAACAAACCTACATGGCCCGCAACAAAATATGTGACATTCACGTTTTACGTTATTTAAATGCACTAATTCAACTGGATCTGAACCTAAACAACGTCGTGGACCTTTTTCCACTTTCAAAACTCAAATATCTTGAATCTGTTGAACTCTCCGAAAATCCAATTGTTCACATTCACGGGCTGAAAGAATTGAAATACTTACAGTGGCTGAATCTGAGTAAAACATTCGTGCTGGATTTGACCCCGATTGAAGAGCATGCAAACAGGTGGAGCAGTTAATACAATATAGAAGAACTACAAGAGCCAACAACAGACTAAATTAACTACTCGTTGATTCATGTTTATATTCATTAAATAGAGAAAATTAAATAATTGTTCCATTACTAGAGCAAGCTCTGTAAGCAATCTATTAAAAACTTCAAAAAATAAATCACAAAACCGTACAAAGCAGCTGGTAAAACCCAACAAAAATTCATGTTGAAAATAACAAATGTGTTTGAATAATTTAGAAATGATATAGATTAGTGATTTTGTCATAATTTATGAATGATTTAAGGTTATTATTTGAGCTTTTGTATTTTCTTGATATTAGTAATAGTAATTAACACAAGTAATTTTGAAGTAATTACTCAATAAGAAAGTAGTTGTTTCACTTTTAATTAAACATTTATATTGGTAAGATGTTAAGTATCAAGATTTGTTCACAAATCGTCAAAACAAATAAAATCGATGTAGTTCATCGACATCACACTATCTTGCGGCAATTCAGTAACACTTTACTGGAGCTATTACTGGTACCTGTGCAATGTGGACTTGGAGATGTCAAATAACTCGGATGTTTTCCGCAAAGTAATTTTATTGTCTTCCATGTATTGCAAAGCCTGTGATATTTTCTAGATATCCACAAACTTGTACTCTCGCTTGCTTCTAGGAGCCACTTTAATCAAGCGGCTATAAATGGAAGAGGAATGCATTCTGCTTGCTACATTGGGGTAAGGGAGTGGAAGAATTTGGAATTTATATTTGGCAAAATTAGTGTGTATTATAAACAAATTAAAACTCTTATCAATCAGATTTTTAAAATACATACATGGGACAAACGAATTATAATCTATATTATTATCAGGCTCTTATAATGAAATATTGTTTGATTTGTAAAACAATAATGAGTATAATATACTTAGAATGAATATGAATCACATGTCTTCACATTCTTTCGCATTCTCTTCAGCCCACTTTCTAACATCGTTCGCCTTTCCGACAACAACTTAATTTCCGTCAACCAATTTCTGATAAATTTCAGCGGTGCTGTGGAGGTCTTCTAGTCCAACGTTAACGATTCCGTTTACCAGGTCTCCATGTGTGTGAACACTCACTCCTTCAAAGAAGTAAGTCATTCCAGACAGGAAGCGTTGTTCTGGTGCGATTGATTTCTAGCGTTGACCCAGAGCGCCTATTTTGAAGGAAAATAGTTCGTCTTTTGAAAGGTTTAAGGATTTTAAGTGCTCTGGGATCTTTTTGTAAGTCTTGAACGTCTTATTCAGATTCGGGTCGCGATAGCTTACAATATATTGCTGCATTTTTAGTGATGTAGCAAGGAAGCAGCCGTATGCGCCACCAAGAACGCGAACATTGTCCCAAAGGAAGGATTTTGAGAGAATAGTGTCTGATAGCATAAGTGCAGGAGAATTGATGATTTGGCGGTGATCGAACGCGACAGCGACGTAGTTTACGTTTACTGGGGCTGAGATTGACTTCTGGCGCATGGCTGACAGGTTCGAGTGAATTTGTGGGGTTCTGGTGAACAGGCGTGATATTTGAGCAGATATTGGTTTGTATGGCGAGAACGTTGCGTCAAGTTTTTGTTCCATTAGTTGGAATTGTGATTTGTGTGTGCCGATGCAGAATAGCATTGGGAACGAGTAATTTACTTTTTTGAAGAATCTTTGTAGTCTTTGAATGCTGGGTCCAGATTTGAGGAAAGCAAGCATTTGCAGCCCGCTAGTGTAGTCCTGGGCTGCAGCTGCGGACGAGTACTGGGCCATTGCGCGGTTAAATGCAAGTTCGTATCCGCTCCTTGACTTTAAGTTGTTGTTCAGCTCGTTCTGGTACTCATCAACGATTTCAGAGAGGATTTGAGGAGTTAAGTGGTTTATGGAGGTGGTGATTATCTCATTCAGTAGTTCAAGCGCTTGTTCTGAGAGCTCAACCAGGAACTTAGTGTAAACAGCCAAAACGACCCTTGCCCCGTTGTCTGTATCAGATATTATAAGCTGGGCTTTTACAGTTCCGGTTACGTTGTCCATTTACTGGTTCAGGTCTTAAAGGGATTCGTATTTATCGGTTCTCACTCTGGTAAGGATTCTTGCTGCGAGTGCTGCGTACGAGATCATTTCAGTGTCCGCGTCAGCTGACATATCAAAGCAAATACGTAAGTGGCATATACCGGCCGAGTTGGTATCGAATTCGTAGAAGCTGAACTGGTCAACCGTTTTCAAATGACCCTCTAGGTTCTTGATCTGGTCACCGATGTTCTTTAAATCTTTCTCCTTAAGCTTACCCACTTTCTTGAGCTCCTCTGGGTCGTTGGGCACTTTCTGCCTGTTTTGGATTTCCTCCTGTTCTTTAATGATCTGCTGTTTTTCCTCCTCGGTCATCTTGGCGAGCCTCTCCTCGAACTCCTTGGCCTCCTGCTCGTGCTTCCTGTCTGCGAGGCCGACAACTGGGATCATCTCGACTTGGATCTGCGGCTGGTAGTACTGCTTGATCAAGTTCCTGAAATATTGAACGAACTCCTCTGGCTTCATGGACTTCAGCTGCTTTATGGCTTCTTGCTGAGTTAATAGCTTATCAAACTTTCCACCGTAAATCCAGCTCAAAAATACCTTGTTCGCAACTGAAATACCATGATGGTCCTTAATCTCTTTGTACTTGAACTCGTATTTATTCAAGCTGGCTTTCAAAGAATTGGCGTTCAAATACTCAGAGTCTTCAGATAGTTCCTTATAGATTCGTTAAATTGTTGCTTGAATTTCATCGTAAGAAAGAGTTGAACCACTAATCGTTAAAGTTATAAGAGCTTGAGCTTAACTGTAATCTAAACTGGATGAGAATGAACCGCCAAGTGCTTTCTTGAACAGTGATGCTGGTGAATCATGAATTAAATTATCAAGCACGTTGTGAGCTATGAACTCCAAAGCGGACACCTTGTCGTTATCGTATAGACGATATCCGTTCATTATCATGGTTTCTTATTCTTGGGAAACTCCAAATTCAACTTTTTTGGATTCTTACACTCTTTCAACTTGCTTTATGACTGGTGTTGGTTTTCCACGGAAGGCATCTTTGGTGTATTTCATGACCAGAGCTAGTTCTCTTTCAATTGGGTATTTTGAAACGAGAACAAGGAATGAATTGTCGGTTGTGTAGTGAGTTTTGTGGAAGTTTTTCAGATCTTCAGCGGTGAGTTTGACTATTTCTTCTGGGATTCCGCCTGCGATGTTGGACATGGATCCGTCTTTGAACATGAGTTGTTCAACAGCAGTGCTTCCGACTGCTTATGGATCTGAGTATGCTCCTTTCATCTCATTCAGAACCACTCCCTTGTCCTCGAGTTTTCCATTTTCAAGGTGGAGGTGGTGCCCTTCTTATTTGAATATGAGCTCATCCTTGTGAATTTTTGGGTTGAAGACGGCATCCAGATAAACTTCCATAATATTATAGAAGTCTTGTTCGTTACGTGTGGCGAATGGGTAGACAGTATGTTCAGAGTATGTCCCTGCGTTCAAATATGTTTGAAGTGACTGTTAAAGTAGGATTTAAAATGGCTCTTTCAGGTTGAAGTTATTTGAACCACATAAAACAGAGTGTTCTGTAATATGAGGAAGGCCAGTTGAATTCTCGGGAGGTGTTAGGAAGGCTACGTCGAAGGTGGACTCGGTGTACTCTGGGTCAAGTGGAATCAGTTTAAGAACGCGCATTCCATTGTTTTCATTCAGCAACTCAGTCGCTTGCATGTTGATGTCAGGAATCAAGCGTGTGCTCAATATAGTAAAGGTATTCAAGATCATGTTTTTCATAGAGGTTTTGTTTATGAGGTGTGGAAAGTTCGTCGATTGTACAATATATTTTATGAATAGATGAAAATGGCATGATTTGGGTTAAGAATTATAATGGAGTACATTTGTAATATTTAAGATGTTAGAAGCCTAGTAAGAACATAAACTGCTGTAAATATGATGTAAATAATATTACTATATCATATATCGATTAAGAGACGTTTCATCAAAATTATTGATGTTACTATCTTGTAGAAGACTGATCGTAAAGAACCTACTATGTTAATAATGTATCACTCATTATATAAGTAACTTCATTCACATTTATAGAAAATGGAATAACACAAAATGTTTAAAATTGTACTTTAATTAGATATATGTTTATTAAATTAGAGTATATAAACTATCTGAATTTCCAAATCACAGAAGATCAATCTTCATCGACTTCGTCATCATCGTCGTCTTCTTCATCATCACCTTCACCATAGACAGAGTCATCATCTTCTTCATAGACTTCTTCATATTCATACTCATATTCGTAGGCTTCTTCTTCCTTTGGAGCTTCCTTAACTGGCTTGACTTTAGCCATTATGATGCTGCGGTTTTCAGTAAGTGGCATATCTTCTCTGATTGGTCTTGTGCCGCTTCTGAAGACGACTTCTTCTGGCTTGACGTTGAATTTAGCACAAGCAGCCTTTCTGACTTCGCTTATAAAGTTATTCTCTGCTGGAATTTCAAATTCCTGAATGGCCTTATCATAGGTTACGTATACCTTCATTGATTATGAGGGTGGAGTGGTATATGGATTTTAATTTTGGAGTGGTATATCTCATGATTATGCTTTAATTAACATATATAATAACATATGTCAAAATTGGCCCTTTATCTAAAATTATGTAGATGTTTCTTAAACCTGGATATCGTTTTTAAGTTTGCTTGAATTGAAGTGTTGGACACTATATGTTGATAGTGGTTAGATAAAACCCACTTTTGCAACGTTATATTTTGGTCCAAGAATTGAGTTTGACGAAATGCAATAATTTAGTGTAACTTACAATTTTTGCATTTTATATAGTAATTATTATAATTAACATAACAATTCCACTGCAAATGTGTATGCGTATTCCTCTTTAGAAGTTGCCGAAGGTGGTAATCCTAGGTATTGAGTCTTCAGGCAAGTCTACGTTATATAATTACCTGAAAAGCGGAGTACCTGGCACAACCACTCCAACAAAGCGCTTTTCCTAGTCATCTGTGAACATTCAGGCTATGAAATCCGCTAAGCCATCAATTCTTGTCGATCCGCGCACTGGATAACGTTTATTGAAGTTGAAGCATGCTGATGTGGTTTCAGTGTCCCGCCGTGTGTCGTTGTTTGACATTTCAGGGATGAAGGCTCAGCGCGAGCGTTGGATTCACCACTTGTAGAATGTTGATCGAATTGTGTTTGTTATCGACTCTTCCGCTCCATTACAGCCCTAATTAACTGATTTGAAGTAAGTTATGTGCCACCCGCACTCATAGGAAGCATAATTAATTATTTGTCTGAACAAATCTGATACGGGAGCCGATTTGAAGATGCAAATAACAAATTTTGTGAACGAGGAACCCATTTTCAAATAGTTTTTGAACGATGAGAGTTTGGGAGTGGTCCGGACCAATTTCTAAACGGGGCTTGGAGTGGGAGAGATCGCGCAATTCTTGTGCGTCTGAATTGAGCGGTTTTTGATCTTAAATGTTTTAATCATTCAACAAAAGTTAAAAGATGAGGTTATCATAAACTACATCTATTTTCTTTATCATCTTCATAAAGAATGTTAGTTCAAGTCCGAACTAACTTAGGTTGTCTGAGGCTATTCAGAGTGACAATCCTAGAAGATGAGGTATGATATTGAGATTAGTTTGAAGTAACGTTATTGTGTAACTTAGTTTGGATTTGTGGATTGTCATGATTTATGAGATGAAGATGGAACGATTAAATTGAGCCTTAGTACTGATGATAAGGTTACAGTTAAGTGAGTCATTTTATTTTAATATTTTGTTTTCTCCTCACAGACTCTCCGTTAGCTTTTTCTTTGGAGTTTAAACACAGAAATATAATTCAAATTAAGAATTAAAATATTCAACAAGAAAATTACAAAAATCAGTTACTTTTCATCTTTAATCTTTCGTTTTTTGATAAATTTAATAAAATACTGTTACTTCATAATTATTTTGTTCCAAAATATTTTCAATATACTAAGAAGATAATTTTGTAGAAGATAATACATATAATTATAATTATAAAATATAGTTATAATATGAATTTTACCACATCATCTAAAATGCCTTTCATAAAATCATATAAATAAAGTGAACAAATAAAAGTTTTAAGTTAAGAAGAGGAAAATGAGTACGATGAATAGATGATACAAAAATATATAGAATATTCAAAATCCAAATATTCTGTTGGGTATTTCGAAGATGATTTAAGCATCACAACTATAAAATTTGTAGAGAAGTTGAACTTGAAGGAATTGCAAGTGTAACTTTGTTACAACTTAAATTTTGCCAGAGTACCTATGTGTGTAACGAATCTGGATATCAGCAGGTGTAATTTGCAAAAATTAGATGGGCTCAGGTAAATGCAGCAGTTAACAGAACTGCGAATATTTAACAATTACACCCCCATTCAATTGTAAGAGCTGCAATATCTTACTAATTTAAAATATTTGGATTTGTATTTATGCAAAGTAACAGATATTTCCCCTATAAAATACTTAAATGATCTGCAGAATCTCATTTTATCCAGAAACAACATACGTGATATAAATCCGTTAATGAATCTAAAAAATCTAGTTGAGCTTCAGATGATCGAAAACAAAATAATTGATCTCTCACCCCTTCAAGATCTTATTCAACTTAAATACATTGAACTTTCTAAGAATCCAATTGTTCACATAAATGCACTCAGAAATTTAACGAATCTTAACAAACTTACCTTATCACAAACGTTCGTAGAGAATCTTACCCCCATTAAGCACCACGAAAAACGGAATAAATACGAAATAGAAGACCTAAAAGTTCCGACAAATTAATTAATCGAACATTCTATGAATTACATGTACATAAAATATCTTGAGGAAATGCTCAGAAAATATGAAAACACTGAAACCTAATTCAAAAACAGAATATAATTATTCAACAAGAAAATAACGAAGCCGTACAAAGCTGCTCTTAAAAATATGAGAAAGTTTTCTGAATAGATATTAAATTTATTCAAACAGCTAGAAACTGATGGATCGTTCGACCAATGAGCTCGAATTATACTATTTATTATATTTTAAATAATGATTAGATATATCAACTATATATTATGAATGTTCATTAACCTTTAACCAAGTTTCCATCAGTATCTATGAGTATGTATTCTTCTTCATCTTTGTGTAAGAGACACCTAGGCTGTTCGCATTTTTTATTTTATATGCATTTTGTGCACGAAAACAGCCTTAAATACGCCAAGGCTCTTTAACTTATAAGACAATAACAAACCAAAATCACAATTTCCAGTAGTTACTTCCTCTCATATATTTTAAACCACTCGGTACCACATTCTGCATCCATAGTTCCACAGCGATAACTATCTATGAAATTTAGAATAGAAACAAATCAGAAAGTCAGTCAAAGAAGCTGATGCTAACCTCATCGTCGTGTCGGTATCAGATACTCACAAAGTCGATGCTGGGGAAGTCCAGGCACATGTCTGACATTTCCGTTGGATCATAACCAAGTTCGTTCTGAGCGCACAGGCTGATGGCGTCTCCGCAGTCTCCCTCTTCGCGTTCGTCCAGGGGAGCGCAGAGCACCTCGTTTTCGGCCACCGAGAGGGTGAACCGGGTCGAAGAAGTCGACTGGGAATCCTGCGACATCGACAGCATCTCGTCCTTCGCGGGGTGGAAAGATTAATAGTGCGCCAATATGTCATAGCCGGTGCATGCGATGGGAATCCGGTTTAATAGACTTTCTGAGTTGAAAGTGCATCCGCTAAACCTATATTCATTCCAATTATCGTTGTAAAGCGTAATGCGGCAATTGCTATAAACTTCCAATACATCGACCCAATCTGAGACTTCACCAAATTGCATCTGTTGGGTCAACTGTGGTCAACTTTAACCAAATGACCAGCTTAGTTATGATACCTGGATCAAATAGATGGTCAAAATGAAGATGACCATATTTCGGTTTCGTATCAAATGATTTTAAGAACAGAATACTCACTTTACTTTAAATGATTTATAAATTTTAAATAGAAT
The DNA here is from genome assembly GCA_963988835.1 of Hexamita inflata. Classification (NCBI taxonomy): domain Eukaryota; phylum Fornicata; order Diplomonadida; family Hexamitidae; genus Hexamita; species Hexamita inflata. Next base: position 55,803 of record CAXDID010000855.1, on the reverse strand, counting down.
GGTAGAATCAGCTCAATTGGTATTTAGTAAATAAACCTCACATAACATCAGCTTCTTCCGGCCTTGTCCAGAACCGCGATCGCCTTGGCGAAGATCGCCTGGCACTGGTCCGCGTCGTTTTGCAGCTCTTTGGCGAGTTCTGCGAACGTCTTCTTCTGGACCGCGATGCCCAGCAGGACCACTTTTTAGACCGCGTTCAGCTGGCAGCACTGGCCGTCGATGAAGAAGTACTCCGCGATTTCCTTCATGAGGTCCATGACAGAGTGGTAGTCCAGGGTCCTCTTGCAGTACGCGTGGATCCTCTTCATCTATATGGGGCTGAACTGCCTGGGCCTCTTTTCCTCCAGCTATTCGGTCAAGATTCTTGACGCCAGTTGGGCCTCCAGCTCCTTGAAGCTGATGTCGAGCAGGTTGTAGAACCTCTTCTGGAAGTCCACTCTGAATTCGTTCAAAATGCCGCAGTCCTTCAGTTCCTGGACCATGACGCAGCTGTGCTCGCACGTCTCTTAACTTAGGTTTTGCTTCAGGTGGACCATTTTGAACAGGTTTTTGTTCCAGAACTGGTACAGCTTCGGCGTCAACCCGAAGGCAACCGAGAGGTAGTTAACCGGTTCTGGCTCGAGCTGGGTGAGCTTGAAGGTCTTAATCATTGGCACCTACTTCGATTATATTAAATAACCAGCTAAGTCATTTTATTTTTATTTTACAATTTTGCAATCAACTTATATATTTTTAACAAAAATAATGATGAAATAATGTTGTAAATAATGTTAGATATTTATAATTCAAATTTTGATTGGTTCTATTTATAATCAAAATTAACATATATTGGTATTTTTGTAATCGAATCACTAAAGATACTATTATACAATTATCATCTGATTGATAATATGCCTTCGTATTATTTATTGATTAAACTAGTAAGTATTAATAACTGGTTGTTCCATGTTTGTCCAATGACAATTAAAACAAAATAACATTTTAAATCGAAAGTAATAATATTTTATCTTACTTATGAGGCAAACAATATGAATTCTTCTTCCATTTATAGATATTTAATAAAAGATCCTACAAAAAGCAAGCGATAATACAAATTTGTGGACCTCTAGAAACTATCACAAGCTTTGTAAACACATTTGAAAATAAAATAACTTTAAGAAAAACATCCAAGACAACGTTGCACAGGTACCAGTAGCAGCGCTAATATACTATATTTGAAGTTTAATAATAAGACTGTGACAGAACAATAAACTATATCGATTTTATTTGTTTTGATGATTTGTTAGCAAAAATTTAATATTAGTCAGGTAATACCTTTACATATCTTACATACTGTTTTAAATTTTGATAAGATTAAGAATAAAATCAATGAAAAAATATATTTCTTTTGTGTTCAATTTAGTTTGTAGTTACCTAATATATAATCGTATTACTTCACTTGCACACCAACTATGAGTCATCACCCTTCAGTGCGTGTATCACATGCGATTTATAGAACGCAGTTCCCGCGAAGTCTCCGTGCGAAACTTCAACTCGGCATTGCACCCACCTCCCACTTTCGTCCAGCGTTTTTAGCCCGAAATTATCATTTTTATAAACAGTGTTGTCCTTTACATCAATATATTTTCCACTCACCGGTTCGTACGTTCCAAAATTTCCAGAACTGGGCGGTAAAAGGGCCTCATCCGTTAACGAGTAGAATGTGTACAGTTTTTACAGGCGAATAAACCGCTCCCTTCCGGTTGAAACGGTTTGGTCAACACATTCTCCGTTTATCTGGGCCAAAGTGTTGCAAATTCTGCCGTAGGTTTCAAAATGGTAGGGGTCACGCCAGAAGGCAGCCGGGGTGTAGCGCATTTGAACGGAGCTCGAGTACACCACTGAGGGGATCCTATAGGTGGTTTTGAAGAAACCGGTTAAACCAGTGAAATTCACACAGGTCACATCGCAGTAGAAACCGCCCTGCACCCCAGCCAGAGAAATGAGCTTCCGCACCTGCGGATAGTAATTATTTTTAAAACCGCTGTACAACTACGTATACGCACGGCCAGCAAGACCACCCTAGGAATAACCCACAATGTCAACACACTCGGCGCCGTTGGCTGCTTTGTGAATCGCAGTAGCCACGCCACGAATGTAACGCGAAAACCCCATAAAACGCGATGAGAAGGTTCCAAACAATATTTTGGCTGCTATCACTCTTCTATTCGGATAATCCTGCTTAATATTATTTAATAACTCGTTCAGCGAATTATGATCACCTGCGTGGCCGTTTATTAATATAATAGGTATATCATTTTCATTTTATAAGCAGGCTTATATAACATATCCAATAATTAACATTAAAGTGGAAATTGGCTAATTTTCAACACTATATATGTGATTAATTCAAATATATTATGAATTATACTTAACCAATATAAACTTATTGTAATATTTTAAATACAATTACTATTTTAAATAGGTATATACTAGTTATTTTACTATGGCTAAGTAAAAATAATATATATTTTAATAATTCTCGTGGTTAGTGAATTTCCAGTTTATTAAAATGGTTTTCATCTTTTTTCCAATCTAAGTGATTCTGCTTCCTCATTTATGTAACAGCTTTAATGTATTTACTATGTGTGATTTAACATCTTTTGTAATATCAAGTAACTATTTTACTTTATTCTATGGTATGCAATGTGAACATATATACATAATATTAATAATATTACGTATGTGTGTAGTGGTTTTATTAGTTTTTTACTATGATTTTTAAGAGACATTTTAGATCTTTTTTGTAGAAAGTTAGTTTTTACATTAGTTGAATATTTAAAATCAGATTTTGTTTTATCTTATTGTGTTTTTAATATTTAAATATTCCTTTAAAATATTTTGAGCTTTTGTTTTTGGATAAAGTTATATTGCTCTTTTTAATAGCAAGTTCATTTTAATTCATATTTCAGTATTATATATTTTCTTTTTGTCATTTATTTATTTTGATTATGATTTAATATGTGTTTTCTTTTTATTTGTTATATTTGCATTATCCGTATTCATCGGATTATGTGTTGGTGAGTCATGTTATTTTTTCAGTCCTCGCTACACTCAGGAGAATTATCTCTCATGAGTGGATCAAGTTGTTCGGGATCAATGTGGATGTTAATGATGTCCTCAATATTGCGTACTTCATCAGAGATTTCATCAGTGTTCAAATTATCTTAGCAAGTTTCCTTGCTAGAGACTGCTGAAATATCTTCTTTTTCGGCGTGTTGTGCTTCTCCAGGTTTCTTCTTCTTGGGTTTTGCTTTTCTAAAGACAGGTTGCACTTTGAGTTTCGATTGGATGTTCAAGTGTTGCAACTCAAGGTAGTTCTTTACCTCCTCCTCATACATTCTGGATTTCTCTACTTCCATTTTTATGACATTGTAGGCAATATCCTTATACAATTTCTGCATGTCGTAATATTTTTTCATTTACTCAATTGTCTTAGGATACATTTAGAGTTGTGGTGATACTACAATTGGGATAATGTCTCCATAGCCAAGTTTTTTGTATTTATTAATTTTTTGGTTATATGCTTTTTGAGTGTCAATGGTAATGGTAACATCAAAGTGTTGAGAATCTAGTTCTGTCACTATGTCGGGCCTGCTATTGCTACTATCCAGGCCCAGCTCTCTTGCAGTTACTGCAGCTTTTGGCTTGTACTTCTTGTAAATAAGGTGTACAATTCTGTTGACAATATCATCATGGCTAGTCATGTGTTTGGATATCATCTGTGAGCACGTAAGGTAATGATTACTCACTTTAACATTTTAGTTGCAGAGGTTGCATTTGTAGCATGCATCATGTTTGAGGGGATGTTAATTGTTTTAATTTGTAAAGATTATCTTTGTAATTTGGTCAAACATTTCATCATCCAGCAGAGCCCTTTGAATGAGTGCATGGTGTGCGATATTAAAATCATTGTTTGGGTTTAATGATTTAAAGAAATCTTCTACTTCCTTTTTTTGGATGGCCTTCCTACAATCATGATATTCTTTATATCCTTTGGTTACATCATCTGGGTATTTCTATACAATTTATGCATCTGAGAAATATTTTCCTGGCATTGTTAGTTGTAGGCCTTAGGTTTGTTTAGGAGCAGACAAGAAAGTTTTCATTTGCTGTTTATTTGGGCATTTGAAAAGGTCCATGCAGAACTCTGTGATTTAATCATCTATTTAGTTATATTCCTCAGCTGTAGAGTCTAGATCAAGGAAAATACTGTAATTTACGGATGGTATTAATATCATTTCCACAAATTTCTGGATTAAGTGGGATGGAACCTTCTTTTCTTAAAATTTCTTTAATTTATTAATGAGTTCGGTTGCTTTTTCTTAGACTTTAGGTGCTATTTTCATTTCAACGCTCTTTTCCTTTCCAAAGGTGATTCCCATGAAGTCTATTTCTTCATTCTTGCTAAATTTACATTTATCTCTGTTCAGCTATAAGCCCAGTTTTCTAAATTTTTGTTGAACAAGATCTAGGGCTTCTTATGGGTCTTAATCATCTTTAAGCGCAAGTAGTATGTCATCTATATATGCTGTAACGTCGAAGACTTGGCTTAGCTCATGTAGTATTTCATCTATACAAATACACCAAGTCCAACTTGATAGTGGACATCCTTATGCAATCGAGCAACTATTTTAACCCTTCAGTGTTGAGTACCTCATTTCCAACATATTCATGATATACGCTATAGTATTCACTGGGACTTTCACTCTTTAAAGGTTTCTTTGGATCACCTCAAATGGAAGTCTATTGAAAGCTCCTTTAATATCAATTGAGAGTAAATGATGGTTCTTGTGGAGGTTTCTAGCCCTTATTATGGTTTTAACGTAGGCTTATGGTTGCAGAGCATATTGGTGTTAATGTATAGGCTTCCCAACGATTATTTTCTTGAGTAAAAGCGAGTTTAGAATTGTCACCTTCCTTGATTTCATATCTAGAAGCTCGTATCTGGACACCATCAGAGCTAAAATGCATGTAACTCGCTGAGACGAACTCTGTTCGATCATTGAATGAGATAGCTGTTTCAATATTTTCAAAATTGACTAGTTCACGGATCGTGCGTTCTCTGTTAGCTATGTCCATCATTTATTCAATTGGTATACGTAATCCAACACTTATGTACGCGTAATACTCTTCAGGAGCATTGTGTATTTTCAATTTTAGAGGCGTTTTGCCTTCCAGTCTGAAGTAAAAATCACTATAAACATCTGCATGCGATATATCAAGTTTAATTTTACTTCTTTCAATGCCAGGTGGCATTAGGTTTCCCAAGGCTAAAAGAGACACTTGGGCATTAAGCAAATTTTGCGCGCAATTTGCATAATCTTATTTTAGTTCCGATGTAGTAACTACTTGGATCAGAAATTCATTAAGATCTTTCTTGTAGCTTGGGTCACAAGAGCTGCGATAAGTTTCCTACCCGTCAAACATGTCTAATATGTCTGGCGGTTATAGGTCATTCGTTGTTGTGGCTTAAACCTGATTAACAGGTAAAACGCCAATATTTTATTCTTATATGATCATTCCTTGATCAATTTCACTTGAAAATGTCTATTAGTTGACTTATAAATTTTAGTCGTTTGACATTTGGAGTTTAAAGACATTATTGTTTATGGTCACGTTAAGATTATTCTCTTACAATTTTATGCTTTGTTACTTAATAATTATATTTTACAATAATTATATAATTATGTTTCACACCTCTATATGTCCAAATATTCAATTGATGATTTTGCAAGACTATTCAAGGAAGCTGATAGCAGTCATGATCATAAATTAACTTTAATTGAAATAATATAATTTTTATAATTAAAAAATATGAAAGTAAATGAAGATCGCATTAAAAAATATTTTTCAATGTTTGATAAAGATTAAAGTTAACATTTGAATATAACTGAATTTATTAAACTAATGGATTTATTATACGGTGACGAATGAGTAGATTTTTTAAAATTATTACACAGTTTATCATAATTACTATAATTCGAGTTCTATTTAATATTTTAGTATGATCAAAATATTAGTATGATCAAGTATATTATTTGGAAATAGTTTATATCTTATTTAATGTCATTTAAATTACATTTCTAATTGATAATATACTATTGATAAGCATTTGATTTTTAAGTGAAATATATCGGAAACTTATATTCAATATAAATAATAAATTTACCACTTCAACGAATGAGTGATAAAATTCAAATTTTATCAGGATAAGCTGAACCTGAAATGGCTGCTGATGATATAAAGGTTTAAGTTGCTAATGTCGAAAATGTTCCACAAGCTAAATTAGATAGATATACTGAATAATCAAAAATATCAACAACAGTAGATGGAGTTGACGTTTCATATTTAACAAAATTTGTGCTCCCATACAACGATGCCTATGAAAAATTTGATAAATGGCTAACTTAGGAAGATATTGGTTTGATTTGAAACATTAAATTACAATTTTTATATATTGCGTCATAAATTTTATAATTAGATTATCATATTATATCTATAACTTTATGAATATGTATAATCACTATCACTATTAATTGCTATCATTTCCTTATTAAAACAACTGAGCCACTGAATTTATGACAACGTTGTGTCTATCAATCGAATTGTTAATTAGTTAACTAGTGATTTTCAACTTTTTAATAATTCTTTCATCAAACTCAGTGTGTTTTTAGTTGATGATTGTAATTTGATCGATAAAGCCATGAATGATTTTAATCTGTTTTGAAATAAATAGTTAGCGCGTAGTTGGTTACTGCTGGTCTTAAACTTAGTATTGATTCCAATGTTCATGAGCTTTAATCAACTCAAACGATTGTACAAAGTTATATTGTAAATTGAGACTTTGCAATTAGAGCTCTTTGAGTGGCGTTATATCAGTTATTTCGTTCATGAACAGGTCAAGTGCTTTTAATTTCGTTAGTTTGCGTAGTGGGTAAATATCAACGAGCTGGTTGCAGGACATTTGCAATTCTTCCAACTGCATTAGATTTATCAGGTTTATTGCAGAATTTCCGCTGAGTGCGTTATCGCAGACGTACAATACCTTCAAATCTGTCATGTACAGCAGCGGCTACAAGTCAATATCCGGGTTTTGTGATATGTTCAGCTCTTTCAAGTTCAGAGTGGAGAGAATTGAGATATCTTGCAACAAGTTACTAGCTAAGTTCAACTTTAGTAGTTAGTTCATATTTTACAACCCCGAGAGGCTCACTAGTTTGTTGTAGCACAGATCTAGTTCTCGTAGTTGGATTAAGGTGCTCAGAACGGAGGCGTTTTCGAGGTTTATCTGGGACAGGTGCAAATTCGTGAGCCGGGTCAGTTCCTATAGCGGGCATATGTTAGTTAAGGTCTGGTTGGCCGTTAAATTCAGGTACTTAAGGTTCTTTAAGCTTTGGAGTGGGGAAATGTCCGTGATCACGTTGAAGCTGAGGTCCAGCTTGGATAAATTGGTTAGTGTTGAGAGTTCGTTTATTATTGAGAGCTCGTTCGAGGTGAGGATCAGAATAGTTAAGTTCGGAAATAGATGCAAACCAGTTGCGAACTGCAACTCACAGTCTAGGATGTGCAACTCGGTTATTTTACGTGATTTCAAATCAAGCCGGATATTCGGGCATCTATCTACAAGCAAGGCATCAATGTCAAAAGAACTAATGAAATTCAAACTAGTAAGATTCGCATTGTCCGATATTTTCAACATTCTGTCTTTAATATAATTCTTATATTATTACACCATTTCACCCGAATACTATTTTTGAATACAACTTTGAGAGCAACACAACATAATCAATTCGGAGTGGTACAAGTTAAAAGAAAAATTAATAATGTTTAAGAACAAATAAATATTTATTCACTTCAAATGCTAACCAAAAAAGGATGGTGAGGCTGTTTAATTGAGGGGAACTTTGAACATATTGAATATTTTATTTAACAAAAATGATACTATGATATAATAAGTAATATTCATACAATATTGGAAATCAATTTTCACTACTTTTATCGAATTTATTTTTGCAGCTTTCGTCAGTTCGTCTCATCTTCTTCTGCAGTAGTAGTTGGGTACCTCCATAAGCTCCATGCCCACGACTTTAAAGTTTCCTTTTGGCTTTCGTCTTCAAAAAATAATATTTCCCAAATATTTGTATCTTTGAAATCCGAGAAAAATTGCATGAGCGGATTTTGGATTTAACTCTGGTTTTGAAACAGAGGACCCATGCGGGAACATAATAACACTGGTCATCCTGACTTTGTTATTACTTCAAGAGAGGAAAAGAACTTTAAGATTTCAACTTTAAAAAGAAGTTCGAAGTATCAACTTCTTAGCATTGTTAACAAAGATATCGTCTCTCCGAACATTATATGTTGTCATTTCACTGTAAGCTACTAGTTCAATAGAATTAAACCGTAAATTAATGAAATTCTCAAAACGCTTGAAGAAGATTGTTTTGATTATCATGGAAGATGCAATCGTCGGGTGGGTTCATTAGGTGAAGTTATTGTCATTGGTTGGCCCAACTTCGAGTGAACAATTGATTTATTTTTGAACTTTTCATTAATACTGGAGGAACTAAAGTCCAAACAACTCATATTCTTAGCTCATGAAATTTTTACTGTTCAGAAGCAACAATATCCATTGGCTTGTACTAGTTTACAACAAAGGTTGAGATTTTAGTAAAATTAACTAAAAATCAAGAATCGTCTTGATTTAGTATTAGTAAACTTCTGTAAATCTCCAGTTACGAAAAAGCTCGGTTTAAAAGCAATTTGGAGGGTCCTGCTGCCATCACGGCTGCTTAATCTAAAACTGATTCTAGTTGATTGGATCATAAGCGTAAAGTTATCCAGATTGTTCTCAATAACTTTAAGCCTCGAGGGAATGCTCTGAGATAGGTGGCAAGTGTTGAGCTCTATTCACTCGGTTTATTTTCAACTCAGTGAAAAGTAGAGGAGTAGCTGATTGCGTGGTCCTGTGATGTCATGATTTCTGGTAGACTCAAGAAATTAGGTGTTTGTGTAACCTTGTTGGGGGTATTGACTGTCTTGTATTGCTTCAGAATTTATTTCTCGTGACTCATCTGTTGACTAACAGTCGTTACTCAATTGGTGGTGTCCGAGTTGCAGTAGGTACCAGGTTCAATATGAAAGTGATTTTTAGATTCAAATGTTAAATTTGTTCATGCACTCATGTAATGAGCCGTAAGGCCTCTCTTCATCAAAAACGGAGTGGGAAAATCTTGATTGATCATACTTAATAACGTATTATATGATTATTTTCGTTCCATTTCAATATATGAAAGTTGGCGCTTTCTTTTTATTTGTACTTAAATTAGTGAATTTTTGGCTTCAGATTTCACTATTTTGCATGTTTTTTGATAGTTCCTCCGAAAATTGGATATAAATATAGAAAATAGAAGTTGTTTTAGAATTCATTTACATCAAATGTTATCTTATTAACTAATACATTTTTTGGCTACTCGTTTTCTGAAACAAACAAACTTTTTATGAATATATACATTAATAAATATTACACTCTCACAACTAGAATTTAAACAGCGTCAATATCCTACCAAAAACTAAAAATATGATGAGATAATGATTAAATAATTTAGTCACCAAGTTGCTTTATAGACGCTAACTATTATGAGATTGGACCATTCAATTTCATTAAAATTCGTCGAATAAATAAATGTGAAAAGATTGCTAATAAGATGGAGTCCTCCAGTAAATTTAACACGGGTTCCAGATTTACGATTTTTAGATATTCACGATTGCTAATAGACTGATTTATCTGGTATAGGATAGATGGTAAATTTGAACAGGTTATATCTTTCTCGAAACTGTATTTGTAATATTTTTGAGCTACGCTTATTAACAAATCTCACAGAGCTAAATTTAGCTCACAATAAAATCAAGGATCTTTCGGTTTTATAATTGTTAACAAATTTAAAAAAGTTGGATGTGTCATTTAATTGTGTTACTGATGTATATTGTCTGAATAAGCTCATTTCTTTACTATATTTAAATTTAACAGCTAATAAAATAGTTTGTGTGTCGCCTCTATCATGCTTGATTCATTTGGAACAATTAGATTTGGTATCAAACAGTATAGTCAATTTTAGAGGAGATTTATTTTAAATATCTAACATAAAGCTAAAAGACAATTATTTAGCTCATGCAACAGTTAATGGTAAAGATATTAAAATTACTTATCCACGCGATCCAACAATATAAATGCAATTAATTGCTAATAAAATGGAAGTAATTTTCAATCAAACCGAACGATTAAAACTTAAATCTGTTATGAAAAGAAACATAATGAAATTTCAAAAAGAAATTTCCAAATTCATAAATAAATGCTTAAAATAACAAGAACAATTATCCATTTCTCTTGTTTCACTTATTACCAATGAAACAATGAATATAAACAACTAGTGAAAAGTGATATTACTTTTTCATTAATTAATATATATTATATATTAAATAATATCTATGATTCTCACTAATAAAACGAGGCGTCTATTTCTAACTGTTTATATAAAGCGCAAAGCCTTTCTGAATATCGCAATTTGTGCGTACTTGCTTCAATCATTTTCCTGTTGAATTCTTTAATACTTGTATTAAACAGTAATGTCCTCTTCCCAAATTATTTTAGCATTTACTAATTAAAATTAATGAATTGAAAATTCATTGAAACTTGTATTTATTTTTAAGATGGAATTCTGCGGTTTCTTATTTCAAAACTACAGCACATAAAATAATTTTGAATAAAGGAGTTCAAAACGAACGTTTAATTTAAGTTCAGCGTTGAAAGTTATTTCAGGTTCGTAATGGGTTTTATATGAACGATGGGATTTCCGGATAGCTCAAGGGATTTTAGGTTGGTCAAATTTTGAAGGGGTGAAAGATCAATTACTTCATTTTCGAATAAATTCAGCGTTACTAGCTCAGTGTGATTTTTAAGCGGTTTTAGATCATCTATGTTGTTTCTGGACAGAATAATTGTTTAAAGATGTAAAATATGTCTTAAAGGAGTAATGTCAGATATCAGGCAACTTTCCAAGTCCAAGCACTTTAAATTTGTTAGATATTACAGCTCAGTTAACTATAACGGGGTTCTGTTGCTGAATATCCGCAGTTTATCTAATTGCTACATTTATCTTAGACCATCCAAATTCTTAATATTGCATGATATTATATTGAGAGTCTTTAAACACATAGGAACCCTTGAGAAATTTAAGTTTTAACAAGAATAAACTTACAAATCTTACAAGTTTTACTTCTCAACAAATTTCAGGGTCGTGATCTTTTAATCTTCGACAAAAGATGTAAAAGTTAAAAATTTGACGGGTTTCATATACTTTTGTGCCATTAAAGTATCATACTCAGTATCTTATTCTTATATTTGAACATATATTGTATCTTCTTGAATTTACATTTTGTGAAGTGGTAATATTGTAATACATTATTTGTGTAACTAATGGAAGTATAATATAAACATTATAATTTAATAATATTTAACATTCACTGTAAATTATCGTTTTCATACATGTAATTATATTATGAAAACAACTATCCAACCATTTTCGTAAATATATTATGCCGATCTATTGAATTGCTTAAAATTTAGCATATTGCTTTTTATGTATTTGTTGTATTTTAATTCATTATAGAGTTTTGTCTCACTAATTTTTTAAATAGGTCAGACTGGTAATAAAACGCAGAAATAGAATATTAAAAGAATAATTCTTGAGATGTTGGTATCTGTTATTTTTATAGTTTATATTTGACGTAATTTTCATGATTTTTAATAGCGTCGAATGATTATATTTTGTTGTATTCTAAATTCAGCTCCTATAAGTTGTTAAGATCTTAAAGTGCGGTGATATCAATTACATTATTCATGTACAAATCAAGTTTTTTCAATTTTTTCAAACTCTTGAGATGGTAAATATCAAGAAGAATATTATCTATCGGATCAATATTTGATAAATATAGTTCTTCAAGATTTACAAGATTTTTCAAGTTTACCAATACCTCACCATGAAGTCTAGTGTTAAAGATGGATAACTTCTTCAATGATTTCATAAACAATAGTGAATGAAGATCGATATTATAGTTTTATGATATATTCAGTTCTGTTAAAGATAATAATTTTAAGACTGAAATATCTTTTAGAATGTTACTAGCGACATCCAATTTTCTTAGATCTTACATATTTTGGAGTCCCGATAAACTCATTAGAGAATTATAGAACAAATATAATTCTTATAGTTTGGTCAATTTGCTCAATAGAGAGGTATTCTCCAGTTTTGTTTAGGACAAGGATAAATACGTTAATTCGGTCAATCCCTCTATTGGACATAAATTCGCGTCACAACCAGTCAAATCAAGATACTAAAGCTACTTCAAGTGACTTAAGGACGAAATGTCAGTTAAAGAGTTGTAACTAAAATCTAACTTTTGCAGGTGACTTGATAATTCTAACCCATTTAATTGTGTTATCCTATTTCTTGACAAAACTAAAACTTAAAGATTTATAAATTCGTGAATACCAAGAGTTGTATTCAACTCGCACTCTATAATGTGCAACTCAATAATTTTCTTCGTATTTAATTCAATCAAAACATTTGAGCACTTCTCAATCTTCAAATAATCAATATCAATATAATTTATAAAACTAATATTCGTTAGATAGTCATTATTTCGTATTTCGAGTTTTTTGTTTTCAACACGGGGTGTGTACAGTTAACTCATATTTTTTGTATACTGTTTTTGAATACAGCTTTGAAACATCGTCAGTAAGGTGTGGTACATGATTTTATCATTTAATAGATAAATATTTTATAACAGAAGAATATTTTTTAATGAACAACCAAAATAGGTCAAATTTAGTCTTAATTTAGTCTGCTCACATAAATAGCCTGATTAAAGAGATATTTACCTTTTTTCATGTATATATAATATTTTTATATTATATTTATTATATTTTGCTGAAGACTAAATCTTAATCATCAAAGCAATATTAATAATTTTACAGATTAAAGATTAATTAGTTAATCTTTAATATATACCTTGAGTATATGTGAATATATATTTTTATATCATAACATTTATATCATAACTCATTGGCAGTATGTCTTTACATACTGCTCTCATTATTCGAACGTTGCATCAACTTCTATCTGTTTGAACAAAATAGCTAGCTTTTCTGAGAATCTTTGTTGATTTTTAACTGCTCCTTTGTACGGCTTTGTTATTTTCTTGTTAAATACTTGAATTTTATTTTTGAATAAGGTTTCAGTATTTTCATATTTTATTAGTATTTCTTCCAGATATTTAATGTAAAGGTAGTTCAAAGAATGTTATATTTAATCTTTTGTTGGTTCTTTTAAGTTGTTTATTTCATATTAGTCTTCTCGTTATTAGTGGTGTTAAATCGGTGAAAGATCCTAAATAAACGTTTGTGACAAGTTTAATGAATAAAGTTCCGTTAAATTCTTAAGTGCTTTAATGTGCACAATTGGATTGCCTCCAAGTTGCAGGTATTAAAGTTGAATTAAATCTTGAAGGGGTGACAAATCAACTACATTGTTTTCAGTTAGTTGGAGCTCAAGTAAATTTTTAAGGTTTTGTAAGGGATTAATATCATATATGTTGTTTCTGGATAAAATGAGATTCTGCAGATCAATTAGATGTTTTAAAGGAGAGATATCTGTTACTTTGCTTTAATCCAGATCCAAATACTTTAAATTAGCAAGATATTGCAGTTCTTATACATTAATTGGTGTGCTGTTATTAAATATGCGCAGTTTTGTTAACTGCTGCATTTACCTGAGACCATCTAATTTTTAAACATTGCAAGATATAATGTTTAGATCCGTTAAATTCAATGGAACTCTAGTAAAATTTAAGTTATAACAAAAATAAACTTGCAATTCCTACAAGTTCAACTTCTCTACAAATTTTAAAGTTGTTATATTTTTATCTTCGTTTATAGACCCAAACGAATATTTAAATTTTGAGGAGTATTTTTGTATCATCTATTAGTCGTATTCGTTTTCTTCTCCTTAGCTTAAAACTTAAGTTGCCTCTTCTTTTTTATATGGTATATTTTTTGGCATTATATATGAAGTGGTAACATTCATTATAATTTATATTTAATAATTACATTGTCACATTAATCATGTTATTAATTATACAAAGATAATATACGTTTGATAGATTAGAATAAAATCATATCTAATAATTCTCAGCTCATTGATAGTTTTATATTTCTGCATTATGATTGATTCAGTTCTTTGTGCTGACTGTCAATGACAATTTTTGAGTATTTATTGAATAATGAAAGAAAAAATGAAGGAAAATCAGTAGCCACCTTCATGCATAGCACCTTCAGCGATTTTAACACCACCACTTGTACCAATTCTGGAAGCTCCAGCTTTGATCATCATAACGCAATCTTCAGCACTTCTGACACCACCCGCAGCTTTAACACCGCAGGATTTTCCGACGACTTCACGCATAAGCTTGACGTGCTCAACCTTGGCACCTCCGTTCTTATGTGTTCCAGTGGAAGTCTTAACAAAATCAGCAGAAGCAGATTGAGATAAGATGCAGGCATCAATAATGAGTTGTTCTTGTTCGAGGCAAGTAGCTTCAATGATAACCTTTAAAACACGGTGTTGTTCATGGCAAACATTGGCAATTTGTTAAATTTCTTCAAAGACTTCACGGTACATACCAGCCTTCATCCAGCCCATGTTGATAACCATGTCGATTTCTTAGACACCACGAGCGATGAGGTCCTTAGTTTCGAAAACTTTAGCAGCAGTAGTCATGGAACCGAGTGGGAAACCGATAACGCAGCAGGTCTTAACATCAGAGCCTTTTAATTGTTCAACAGCTAAGTCAGCATAGCATCCGTTAACGCAAACAGAGGCGAACTTGTATTTGAGAGCTTCTTGGCAGAGCTTTTTGATGATCTCTGGGGTAGCGTCAGAGGCTAATTAGGTATGATCGAGGTATGAGGCAATGTTTTCAATTGGCTTTTCAAATTGTTGTACGTCAATTTTGAAGGTGTTGAGGATATATTTGGCTCTTTCTTGGATGGAGGACATTTGGTTGGATTGGTAAATGAACTCTTTTGTGTGTTTATTTTTGTATTTTCAGTTCCGTTTGTGTCCCACCACATCATTTATATGTTATTTGCTCTTGCGTTGCAGATAAAGAAGACTACGATTTAGAACATAGTGGCTGATACGAAGACCTATCGCGACTATGTGGTTTTGTTTTTGGATTCTTAGGAGAAGGAGCCGACAGAGTACATCAAGTATTTGTCTTCTCTCGAATCTAAGTACAAGAACCTTCTTTTCGTCTCCGTTGACAGACAAGACAACGATTCCGCGTCCGTGTACACCGCTGCTGGTATCGAGTCCACTCCATGCCTGGCTGTGGTCAAGGAGTCCGAGGGCGGTCCCGAATTCCTCTTTGCTCCAACCATTAATAACACGGTTCAATTTATAGACGTTAAATTAAAAAATGCAACTGAGTCCGTGTACGTAGTCGAGTCCGAGCTGGACCTCCTCGACAACTACGAGTTCATGCGCAGACAGGACTCGATTGTTTTCTTCGCCGGTCACAACTGCTCAACCTGCGCCGAATCTAAACTGAACGTTCTTAAATTGGCCAAGGACAAAGAAATGAACGTTTATTTGGTAAACTGCGACGAGAACGCCGTTCTTGAGCAACTGTGCGCACGCAGGCAGATAAGGAACTTCCCCTGGGTCCAAATCCTGAGGAAGGGCTGGTTCAGCGACTACGTGGCCGAGGACAGAGAGATCCCGAACTACCACAACGTCCTGGCCGCATTCGACAAACCACCAAAAGCTGAAGAAACGGGCGAAGTATTCACCGAGGAGTGGATGGACGCACACAAAACACAATTCAAAGACGGAGCTCCACTCGAATGGCCCGTAAAACCAAACCTCAAAGAACTCAAAGAAACAGTCAAAACACTAGAGAAAAAAGTCGCAGAACTCGAAAAAGAAGCCACAAAACTGAGCAAGTGAATCTGAAAATAAATATAATATACTACATAAATTTATATATACAGCTTGATAAGTATATCATACCGAACGTTTGAATTGAATTATAATTATTATCATATTAGTTTTCAATGTCAAATGTTTGTAAGCGATAATCAATATAAATATATTTTAAATATATAATATAAGTTTGTTGATGCCGCACAATACACAGTGTTGTAAAGAATAGTTTTAGAGTGTGAAAAAGTGCTAATTTAGTACTGCTAAAGTATTTGTGAAATCCTGATAGTTTTAATATTGCCAATTTATGTAAACAATTTTATATATAGTTTGAAAATATTATTGTTTTTATGTAACTAAGGTTGGATTTGTGAATTGCCATGATTTATGAGATGAAGATGATTAAATTGAGCCTTAGTACTGATGATAAGGTTACAGTTAAGTGAGTCACTTTATCTGGGAATTTGGTCGATAATAATGTGACATTAATATTTCAAATAATTTGATATTTCCTCAGAATTTAATTATATACCATTCTATCAATATTCAACGCTCCACAAATGGGCTGTTCATCATCAATAACAACGCCCAACTCCATTCAATTTCCCAACTCTTCTAACTCAGATAAAAACACAATATATTTAATCTAGCAGATGCAATCCGCACTTAACTCAGGAGACATTTAAAAACAACGTAGCGTATTGTTTGACCTAAATAAAAACGCATTAAACAGCGCCCACCACTCAACAAATCCCTCTCAAATAATAAGTAAACTCCTCGAGGTCCTTCAAACTAACCTGAACGTAAACATTTCGGTTCAGCTCGCCCACATTTCTCAGCTGTTTTTGCACCAAATTTACTTCCAAAACTAAAACGGTGCAACAATTAGTTAAAATGAAATTAATAACTGGAAATAAAGCGTTTAAACGGTCAAAAATGGACTTTAAAGAAACAACTTGGACTACTTACAAGCAGAATTCGAGCTGGAGTGCATTGAAGCCGTGATTAACATACTACACACAAAAAGCGACCACTCAATAATGGATTACGCGAACAAAATAACTAATTACGTAAAAACAAAAGAAAAAAATGAACTTACACAACTTGGAAAGAATATAATCACAAACCTGAAAAATAACACACAAGACAAAACAAATCCGTGGATTCTCACCGTAATCACTAATTACTACACTCAATACCTGATATAAAACTAACCAGAAGAAATTGACGCTATTATCAACCAAATCTCAAGAGAACACAAAGCTGAATGGCACGTAATCTACGGAGGAATAGATATTATCGAATAATATCTCGAAGATAATGCACAAAATTAGATGAAAGATTAGTAAATTGACCAGATTGTAAAACTATTAACCACACTGTCCACATATCAAGAAGGAAGTAACGCTTGGAAGATAAGAAATAGAGTTGCTCAATTATGCATTAGAAATAGCATCGTTAAAAAACCTGTCGATTAGCTTGGCGGTGTATATTTAAACATGGCAATTAAAGAAGAGAATAAATAAGTTTAAATAACATTACAAAACGCGGAGTACATAAAAAAGCAGAAATAAAAATTAAAAGAGAGCTGGTAGCAAGTAAAAGATGCATAGGAATAAGAACTGGCTGAATAAACGAATATTATTCAATAAATATGGCAATAACTTAATAAATAAGGAGAGAAAGTTGCGTAAGAAGAAATAGAATAATATAAGCTAAAATTATAGGCAATAAAATAGTAAAGCTACACAGTTTAATAATTATTTAAATAAATTGATATAAAGTCTAATATTTTTAGTAATCTTTAAAGCATCACTGAAAAATAGTAAGATTTGTTAACATAAATACAATAAAGAGTAAATAAAATAGAAACTTTAACAGCTGGTAGATCAGTAAAGGAATTAACTTAAATAATTTACGACTATTACATTAACGAAAATTAACGAGATTTTAATTTATATATACCAGAAAAGGGAGTATTTGACATTAAAAATATCAATAATAAAGATTTTATAAAAGATGTTGACTCTGAAATACAAAGTTTTATTAAAGACGAATAATAGAAATCTATGCTTATTTAAGGTGGAGCTGGTACTGGTAAAACCTTGTATTGTTAGCATCTTGTATAATAGATTATTAAGTTAAGACAAATCATTCCAATTTATATTAATCTTCCACTGATGCAAAACTGGGAGAAATTTATGCTTGAAGAAACCTTGTAATCAATGAAATTTACAGAAATAGAAATATAAAAGCTTCAAGATTCAAAGGTTTAACTTTTATTGGTTATTGATGGTTACGATGAAATTAGAAGTTATAAATGTCTGTATAATACAAATAATTTATTGAATTGGAACTGTAAAACTATATTTACTTGTCGAAGTTAACATTTAATAGGTGATCCAAATTATGTAAAATATTTTATATCATCGAAATTCGATAGATCGATCTCATTTAAAGAAATTGTACTTATACCTTTTGATGACAACTAAATTGATGATTATTTACAAAGATTCACTGAAAGTAATTAAAATAACACATAAATTCCGTGGAAAGATTGGAATATTTACAAAAATAATATTGTTATAATCCCTGGATTATATAAACTTGTATCAAACCCTTTTATTTTAAGTATGATAGTTTTAGTACTTCCTAAATTTGCAAGTAAATAAGAAAAATATAAAAATTCAATATTATTATTGGATCTTTATCAAGAATTTGTCAAATGGTGGTTTGAGAACGAAGAAGAAAGAATGTATTTAAATAATGTTTAAACTGATATTACAAATTTGAAACAAGAATTTGAAGATTATGCGTTGAGACTAGCTACTAAGATGATGAATGCTGTAAAAACTGCAGTTGAATATAATTAAAATGATCCAAAAAGTACTAGTTGGAAACAGTTTTTTGATTAAAATAATACTAGAACAACCACAATAAGAAGAGGTGTACCTATAGTTGTAAATTAAAATTTTTATTGTTTTATTCATAAGTCTATTCAAGAATATTTCGCTGTATGTGACGGGTTGAGATAAATACATTAGTTACATCACAAAATAGATGATAAATTACTAAATTGCTCATTTAATTAGCATTTGATCGTCGATAAGGGAGTATTTGAGTTTTATAAATAATCAATAGAAAATAACTCGGAATTAAAAAGCAAACTGTTTGCAATAATTGAACTTTCTAAAACGCAAAATAATGTATCAATAGCAGCTGCTAATGCGATAACAATTTTAAATGCAGCTAATGTATCATTTAGAAATTGCGATTTTAAAAATATTAAAATACCTGGAGCCAATTTTTATGTTTAGCTATGATGGAAGGAGTTGACTTTACAAACGCTGATCTATAAAATGTTGATTTTCAATCTGCTTGGTTAGTTAACACTAATTTTAATGGATCTAACTTGAATAATATAGAATTTGGCTAAAGAGCTTCGATTTAATTAGAACATGAAGTTTTGTGCTTGTAATGTAGTTAAAATGGATAAATACTAGTCGTAGCATCTTTTAATATGATTAAAATATACAATTATTAAACTTTAAAACTAATTACAACATTACAAAATGATAGGTATAACGTATTATGGCTATAATTTAATCCAGATGATTCAAAATTACTTAGTTGCAGTTATGACAAAGTTATAAATGTATATAATACTTAAAATTGGTAATTAGTTAACACAATAGAAATTTAAGTCACTAAATTTGAATATAATTAAGATGGTAAATACATTTTAGGTATTAATGATACCGAATTATATTTATACAATCCAGATTTTGAGATGATTAAATAATTTACAGGACATTCGGAATCAATTGAGTTTGCTAATTTTAGTTCGAACAATTAATGGATTGTTAGCGGAGATACAATTGGGGTTATTAATATTTGGGATGTCAACTCTGGAAAACTTTTGAAATCAATATCAGGGCACAAAGATCGTGTTAATTGTGTACGATTTAATATGGATAACACTCTAATAGCCAGTGCAAGTGAAGATAAAACTGTTAAAATTTGGGATACCAGTTTTGGTTCCTTTGCTCTTAAAAATACACTTGTTGAACATGATAATTAAGTATCATATCTGTAATTTTCTTCAAATGGAGAATATCTTGTAAGCGCTAGTGCTAATGGAAAACTAATATTATGGAGCGCTAAATCGCAATAACTTATTAAGTAGATTTAAAATGTGCATTCAAGAGTTATATCAAACATTATATTTAGTTATGATAATTAAACAATTATATCCACTGGCTGGGATAAATCAATTTAGTTCACATAGACTTCTTCTAATCCATTATTAAAGTAACTTCCAGGTCATTTGACGACGTGCAAAGACGCTACTTTCAATCACGATTATTCTTTGATTGCTACTTGCTGTTTCAAGGGTTTGATTAATTTTTGGACATACGAAGGAGTTTTTATTAAGCAATTTCTTAATTAGTAATAAGCAATTCGCTATGTTAAGTTCAGCCCGGATAATCAGCTTTTATTCACTTCGAACTTAGATAACACGGTGCGAGTGTTTGAAGTCTCTTCTGGGAAGTGTGTTAAGGAGCTTTAATTTTAATCTTATGTCAGATAGCTCTGTGTGCACAAGAACAGTACTGATTTCGTGCTGGTGAGCTCTAGTGGCTGGTAAAAATCAATTGTGCAGGGTTGGAGCCTGTATAAATCTGAGCCAACGTTTGAAATCAACAACGAGGACGAGATTAACGAAATAGTTTATAACGCTGACTGTTCATTAATAGCTTATACGGGAGATAAAATAAACGCTTACGTTTGCGATGCTCAAATGGGCGAATCAAAATTCACTTTGAGCGATTCTAGAGAGAAATTAAAGCACATTTGCTTTGACAATTCCAATGGCAACATTATTTGCAGCAAAACGAACTGGGCGAAGGCCGTTTTCGTTTGGAACAAATATAATGAAATGGTTGAAAATAATTATTCTGGTGAATAATTGGATTAATTATTCACCCCGTTTAAAGTTCACCAGAATAAAAAGTTGGTTCTGAACGAGCACTTGGTTTAAATAATGAGAGGGGATGAAACGGAAGCAGTTTTGGGTTAATTTGAGCTTAAACTTAGCGGGTGCACGATTGAAGAGGTTGTGAATCTGGGCGATGAGAACAGAATGATCATTGAGCAAAAGATGTGAAATTTGTTTTGTTTTATAAGTAGTTGTATATCATATAATTAGAGACATATAATTAGAGATAAATAACTAAAAACAGGATATAGTAATACGTATATAGCAATACGAAGAAGTAATTAATTATATATGGACATCACTACTATTCTATGAAAATTTTGTGCATTCTCAATGTGGACCGACAGTACTAAAGATAAGTTCAATAATAATAGTTTTCATTAACTTTATTACCAAGTTTCCTTTGAGTTTTCTTATTGATCTTCTTGATTTTCTTATCTATTCTCTGTATTACAGTTGTCGAAAAATTTAACAAAACTCCTTATGTGTTTGAACTTATCGCAAACTTATGTCCAAGACTTTACGCCAATTGAACACCACGACAGAGATTTTTGGCATAATCGCAATTTCAGAAACATAAAATAACCTACAAAAGAAATTATAAAGTATTCTTTATATATAGTTATACTGCAAGTACATATAAAATATGAAAGACATGCTGAAATTATTTTAAACACAGAAATATAATTCAAATTAAGAATTAAAATATTCAACAAAAATCAGTTACTTTTTCATCATTAATCTTTCGTTTTTTGATAAATTTAAAATAATGTTACTTCATAATTATTTTCTTATTGCAAAATAAAATGACTCACTTAACTGTAACCTTATCATCAGTACTAAGGCTCAATTCAATCATTCCATCTTCATCTCATAAATCATGGCAATCCACAAATCCAACCTTAGTTACACAATAACGTTACCTCAAACTAATCTCAATATCATACCTCATCTTCTAGGATTGTCACTCTGAATAGCCTCCTCAGACAACCTTATTGCAAAATATTTTCAATATACTAAGTTGGGTTAGGTTGTCTGAGGAGGCTATTCAGAGTGACAATCCTAGAAGATGAGGTATGATATTGAGATTAGTTTGAGGTAACGTTATTGTGTAACTAAGGTTGGATTTGTGGATTGCCATGATTTATGAGATGAAGATGGAATGATTGAATTGAGCCTTAGTACTGATGATAAGGTTACAGTTAAGTGAGTCATTTTATTTTCAATATACTAAGAAGATAATTTTGAAGAAGATAATACATATAATTATAATTATAAAATATAGTTATAATATGAATTTTACCACATCATCTAAAATGCCTTTTATAAAATCATATAAATAAAGTGAACAAATAAAAGTTTTAAGTTAAGAAGAGGAAAATGAGTACGACGAATAGATGATACAAAAATATATAGAATATTCAAAATCCAAATATTCTGTTGGGTATTTCGAAGATGATTTAAGCATCACAACTATAAAATTTGCAGAGAAGTTGAACTTGAAGGAATTGCAAGTGTAACTTTGTTACAACTTAAATTTTGCCAGAGTACCTATGTGTGTAACGAATCTGAAAATCACCTAGTGTAATTTGCAAAAATTAGATGGGCTCAGGTAAATGCAGCAGTTAACAAAACTTCAAATAGATCACAACTACACCCCCATCCAATTGTAAGAGCTGCAATATCTTACTAATTTAAAATATTTAGATTTGTATTTATGCAAAGTAACAAACATTACCCCTATAAAATACTTAACTGATCTGTAGATCCTCGAGCTATCCAAAAACAACATACGTGATATAAATCCGTTAATGAATCTAAAAAATCTAGTTTAGCTCGAGCTGATCGAAAACAAAATAATTGATCTCTCACCCCTTCAAGATCTTACTCAACTTAAATACCTTGATCTTTCTAAGAATCCAATTGTTCACATAAATGCACTCAGAAATTTGACGAATCTTAACAAAATTACCTTATCACAAACATTCGTAGAGAATCTTACCCCCATTTAGCACCACGAAAAACGGGATAAATACGTAATAGAAGACCTAAAAGTTCCGACAAATTAATTAATCGAACATTCTATGAATTACATGTACATAAAATATCTTGAGGAAATGCTCAGAAAATATGAAAACACTGAAACCTAATTCAAAAACAGAATATAATTATTCAACAAGAAAATAGCGAAGCCGTACAAAGTTGCTCTTAAAAATATGAGAAAGTTTTCTGAATAGATATTAAATTTATTCAAACAGCTAGAAACTGATGGATCATTCGACCAATGAGCTCGAATTATACTATTTATTATATTTTAAATAATGATTAGATATATCAACTATATATCACGAATTTTCATTAACTTTATTTTTATACCAAGTTTCAATCAGTATCTATGTACATGCGTAGAAATGGAACTTTTTCTATAACCATACTATTTTAATACATAATTGAGTTAATTACGATCACTAAATGATTTTATCAACATCAATAAATTTCATAAAACATTTCCATAAAATACCAAAACATGAATCAGGCGCCAAATTAAATAATAATGTCAACTCAAATGACAGCGGGCTTAAATGAGTAATTCCAGTGGATTTAAATGTTTATGGACACAAATTTAGATCATCCATAAGTGTTATTTCATGATTACTTAATTAATGATTAATTTATTATTTCATGATTAATTGCTGTTCAAAAATATATTCGTCAAACATAAATGATTGATTCAAAAGCTAAACACTGAGAATGCTCTTTATTACTAGTTTTACTGCTCTAGTTAATTAATTTTTTAACTCACAAATTTTTACAAAATATTAATTTCAATATTTTAGTAACTCTTAAATCAAAAGTAGGCAATATTGCAGAACACTATATTTATTATAACTAACTCATTACAATATTCTCACCAATTCACAAAAATTGATAAATGACTTCACTACATGCGAACTCTTTTCCAACAACAATATAAAAGCAAGCTTGAAGTGTATTAGTTACATCAGAGACCTTATTTAGAATTAGCTTACCGTTTTTGAGTTGTATTAAACTTAGTTTAAACATATTCACTGCGGATCTTCAATGTATGACTCCGACTACTTTTATGTTACTATTTGCCTTTCTCATTTAGTTAAGTCTTTGATTGGTTCTATTTTTATTGTTCTCACAGTATATGAGTATTTCCTCATTTGAACTCGAAAAATATTTGACTTACATTTTTAAAGTATGTAATAATACTATTAACCTTTACTAATAGCGTACGTAATATTTTCTCATACTAGTCTTTGTATCAGAGTGATTGAAAATCGTACTTATCAGAATTTTACTCACTCAATCTATTTACCACGGCTCTTCATCATAAACAATTCTTACATTTCTTGTTTCTAAATTATTTATTAAATTTTATTTAATATCATTAATTTATTGTGTACATTCAATGTAACGGTATTTTAGAGTTTTAATGTTTATCGTCATCGAATGTGTTTCATAAATGTTGTTTTTATTTAATGTCAATATTATAAATACAAAATCTGAGTTGTAATACATATAACTTATTAGTATTATATAAATACTATAATTGTAGTTTACAATCTTTTCTGGATATTTGAGCCTTTGATACCATTGTTTTCACATATTATTTTATTTTAAATTAATGAAGTGGAATATATTTTCTTACAGTTTTCTCTTAACCTCATTAAACTGTCTGGTATATCTTTTAGTTCTTAAATTTATATTATTAAGGTATACTCAAATAAGTTTTATCTCATTTGCTGAAAAACTGCAGTAACTTTCTCAAATAGAATGGCCAAAGTATATATCCATGCATTGAACTTATTTTTTTAAAAATATCTCAAGGATTGATTCAGAAGAATTTTTTACTTTTTATTTTTTAGCAATACAATTTTAAACTGTAAAAGAATCGACGAACTTTCAATTAATTACTATATTGTTTCTCTATTTCTAGGTACATCAGATTTTATTTCTTTTACATAAATATTAATTAGATTTGAAATTACAATTTTTGAGTTAAATAAGCATTTTAATGCATTTTATTAAATCCATTAAGAACAAAACTAACTTTTTTTAGATCAGGATGCATTACTACAATAATATATACAATAATATATGATACATTTTGTAAGTAAAAATACTAATACAATTTTTATCATTAAAGGTAAAATAATAATTTGATTAATAACAAGAGCGATACTTATAATTTAATTTTTTAATGTATTTATTGTCTATCCTGACTACAATTGAAGCTATTCCAGCTCTATTCTACTTTTTCATGCATGTTCCACTGTAAATTACAACAAAAATAGTAAAAATTAATCTGACTTTTTGAGAAGAAATATATTTAATGTTTAGTAATCTGTTAAACTATGGTTTTAGATCTAAAATTTGAGCAATTATGCTGAATGATTTGTTATTAAAGTGATTCTAAGAACATTTCGTTGATTAAGTTTTTAAGTTTTACATTTTTCTAGCAAATATAGAAAAATAAGAGGGAATTAATTTTTAGTTTTCATCATTTCACCAGAAATCGAGTTTCTTAGTCCCTATGAGAAAATATTACGTACGCTACGAATAAAGTTATCTCCAATTACTCAATTAATTTGAAC
This sequence comes from Hexamita inflata, assembly GCA_963988835.1. Taxonomy (NCBI): domain Eukaryota; phylum Fornicata; order Diplomonadida; family Hexamitidae; genus Hexamita; species Hexamita inflata. Next base: position 30,097 of record CAXDID010000855.1, on the reverse strand, counting down.
TAGTCAACAAATTTCATTGAATCGGTGAACAAACAGTATTATTTAAGCATGAAATAGCGCATTCTCAGCGTTTGTTATATATCCAGCGCATGAAGTTTAAAAACGTATCTCAAGCAAATTTTTCTCAAGTTCATTTGAAAAGTTTTACGCTTATTAAGTTATAGCTAGCGTTAATGTTTGGCTAGACCACGTTAAAATAATTCTGAAAATTTGCAACATCTCAATGGACTGATTAAGCCACTTAATATTTGCATTTTAAAATAAAAAATCGTCAGTATTATATTTAATAAATATTTTTTGAAGAAATAATGAATTGTAAGACCTGTGCCCCTGATTGAGCTATTATCAACAACTTTTGGATAAGTTAAATACAACTTTATAACATTTCTATAATTTTGTGGCTTTGGTGTGGTGATTAATTTAAATAATTCAAAATGTCATGAAAATGAAAATAGAATATAAAAAAGATGAATATTTTCCCATCAATTATTTCCGCAGTGCATATGTTTAAAGGATACAAAGACTGGGGTGAGATATATGGTCAGATTTAGTTTATTTGATAAGTATTAATACATATAATATTTATATATGATGTTAGTTACTATGTATATAGATGTAATAATAGGTTTAATTCCACATATTGATGTATTAGTTATTATATACAAATACAGTAAATTATAAACCCTCTAGGAATTGAACCCGCGAGCACAGGTACTTTATACCAACGCACTAACTATTAAGCGATAACGACACAATAGAACTCAAATATTTAATAAGTAATAATTAATATTTAGATGTTAGTATTAGTCAATGTGATGTTTAATTGCACGTAATTGTTATATAATATATCAATAACTATAAAATTGAATTAATTGAGACATTTCATTTTTCACTCTGAAAATAAATGAACAAAAAATAGCTTTATAAAAGGCTATATACAAAGACAGGAAAAACTGATCTACAAAATATTAAAAATATGTATTAAAATACAGGATTTGCCTTATCTTAACTACGGCTAGTAGTTTTTTCACCCCAGTCATTTACTCCTATGTTTAAACCAACAATTTCTGAACAATCAACGTGTTTGTAAGCCCACTATTGAAATGAAAGCATGATTCAAAACGTTATGAAGCTGTTGGTCTTAATCAAATTTAACAAATACCAGAACGTAGGACAATCTAAGTACCATGAAGTAATAGTAATTATTTATCAAAATATTACTATGTCAAAAACACCAATATTATCTTAATCATAATATTTTGATCAAGCGTAGTTCGCAAATAACTTTACTAGTAACTGGTAACCAAATATAATTATTTCAGTTCTTGATAATTTCTGTATGTTCTAATTTAGATTTTTTGAGATAAATGCAATATTATATTAAGAAATCTGGGAAGGCAGTTCTTCTAAGTATGATAACTAGTCTAGATATATGGTAATAATTAAAAAATATTTTAACATTATCTAACAAATCAAGTCATAACAAAACTCAAATATAAATTAATTTTTATACCAAATGCAATATTAGTATCTAGTTCGGTCACCACATTAAGGATCCACCTAATATATGAATATTTAAAGCTACCAACTACTATGTTTGTGTTCATTTCAAAATTTCATAAGGCTCTCGAAGAAAGTTGTGATAAATATAATTATAAATATAATATAAATAAAAATAAGAACCCCAACTTTATAGCCAAATCAACTCATTTAAAAAGTTTTAAATGAGAGTGCTTCAGAACTTAATCAATTCTAATTGTATAATAAAAATAATAATAAATAATAATAGTACGTATTTAAAATAACAAAGAATTTATGTTTAATATCATTTCCACTTCATAAGTATTTAAAACACAATATAAGTTTTAACAATAAAATTTAAAACAGGTTTATATTAAGGATTGAAGCGTTATTATAAAGTGAAGTGTTATTATAATATATAAGAAGAAAAATTTGTAATTTCTTGATTGATTACTTTTAGATAAATTATAAATAGATAAATTACTAAATTTATCAATGTGAATCATCAGATTATACTATAAGAATAATATTAATATTATATTTAATTATGTAACAATTATATCCAATATTTTTCAAAAATAATGTCTTGATGCCTAGTTATGAAAATTGATAATAACTGATATCTCTTACCATCAAAATGACGCCATGTATGGAAGTGGACATATTATTTTACTATAAAATATATTGTTTCTATTAGCATGAATCCATGACAAAAGTGGGTTTTCTATTAAAATTTCACTTCTATACAATGTAAAATTTACCAATATTACAATCTGGTTAGTGATATTATTGTGAATATACCACACAATTTGTATTTTAACAAGTCATTTTTGTAATTCTATGTTATAATTTTATCTCGGTGAATTAACACTTTGAGAACTGGAACTATATTTTGTAATTTAAATAAGAACCCTAGAGAACTAGTTTATATCAATATACTTATATAAGAATATAATAGGACTCGACATAAATAGAGACTGCTCATCTCTTACTATTTCTCAAGTTATTGAAGAAACTCACTTTTACTAATTTATTGTATTATCACAGCCGTGCTTTAATTTAAGTATGTGATATTGTATTGTTTAATTACTTATTCAAAGTGATTAATGTAATTGATATTGTATAGTATTTATTAGTTTATTTGTTCATTATTGTGGAGATACAATAATTTAGCATCTCAGCAATTGACAACGTTGTGATATTTTTAAGTAATTTATTAGTTAGTTTTTATATTCATACATTTTATTTTATCTAAATCTTTAGATTTCCTTATATATCTTGTGTGAGACAAACTTGTATTTTTAATAAATAAGTACCTGAGTTTCTTTAAATTTTAGTGGAACCAATACCTATATAGTTCATATATGAGTTTAAATGGTTCATCAGAAAGAATCATATATTTTCTAATTTGTAGACGCTAATTACTCCAATATAGTTCAACACGTTCATTTGAAAAGTGTAGGTCCGTGAAATTCAGTACTTCATCGCTTTAGATTTCATTAAGTGTTTTCTATGTTAGTATTTGAAAAATTTGAGTTTTTGATCATTTGTATTGAAGTGGCATTTAATTAATAGCTAGTTAAATATATAATTTTTAACATATTGAAATTTATATAATGAATAAAAATTAACTAATCATAAAACTACCAGACTTTAACCTAAACTGCTCAGCCCAAAAAATTCTCATACTTAAAATATAACTATTACAACTATACCAAAAGCTACTATCGTTATATTTTGCACGGATGCCGTGCACTGATTATTCTGGATAATAAGCCTGAAGAAATATCAATAAATTAGTTGATATAAAGTAGCTGTACACAAGCGAATTTAGTTTAAAATAATTTTGTAATTCGTATTCGCTTATTATTAGTTTGTATAAGTAATTGAGCTCAAAAGTCAAATCTTCACAATTAAAAGCGTAAAATTTTAGAAAATACAATAAATTTTTATATACATCTGTCTAAATAGCTGCAGTTATATTACTATCTAATAACAATATTTATATAATTCGCAAGTCCAGATAATTACAAAACCGAACAATTCTTCAACAAAAATTTTAAGAGTTGTGTCTATAATTAACTACACGCAAGATCATTACAGATCCTTTGCCTAGTAGAGTACAAATATAAATTATTATCCAATACATTGATAAAAGAAAGTGGAGATGTATTGTTGGTTGAGTTATCACAAGTACCAAAATCTTACTCAAGATCTGTAACAATGCAATCACATAAGTTGTGGGGACTAAAAGTATATTTGAATTATTTTTGGATTTAAATAAAGGAAATCGGTATTGAGCTGGATAAAATAACTGTTAAAGTACTGAAATATCCAATATTGATGAATATATTGATAACTTAACAGAAGGAAACCTTTGATGTGGATAATAATAAATACAGTTGTTGATGAGATATGCAATATACTGTAACAATATCAGACTTCAAGAACTACTATTTCTCTTACAATAAGAAAATGTTAAAACATTGCTTGAAGGTAGTGAGGTGTTATATTAATACAAAACAAAAATGTCACCTATATTTAAGCGTGAGCTCTTGTTTCCCCCTACTTAAAAGCTTCTAGCTCATACGCTAAATTTGCTATAATAAAGAAAAAACGCTAAAGAGATATTTATTAAATTATTTTTTCTTAAGAAACTAGTAAATAATTTATGTCTCACATTAATATCAGAGTTAAGAAATATGTAGGACAATCTATTGTAATTTTGATAATAACTGCCTTCACTTGTAAATCAACAACAAAAATTTTGAAATTGAGTTTTAAAAAGGAAGCCAGTTGATTTTATTGAGAGTCTAATATATATTATTAGTAATAGTATTGCAATGAATCTTATATTTTAATATAATACTGAAATGATCAAAATATAGTGGAAATAACTAAATTTTATTCAAATTTCCTATTATTAACGAGTAGAGATAAAAAGATCAAAACGCACAAAAATTAGATTTAACTAATAAGAGCAATAATATAAAAATTTAATTCACTTTCTTCCTTATGAACCCGAACCAGTAATACTATAATAATAGCAGTGTAACTACCACCAATGTGCTTGGTTAAGTTTTAAATTTACTGAACTTAGGTCAATACTCAGAACTCTGTCATTAATTGCTTCGATCTCAAATTTATTAAGCTATTGCTTATTTGCATTGGTTTAATTGAGTTTTACCAAGCAACGATTAGCAAATTGTGTTAGAACCCCAAATACTAGTTTTTTGATAGAATTTAGATTTAGAAAACAACCAAAGATAATCAGCTGAATTATTGAGCATCGTTGTCTATTTATGAGAGTAGTAATAAAATATTTATTACATATCAAACGTCGATATGTCCACGTATGTATCTATGTATTCTTCTTAATCTTTGTGTAAGAGACACATAGGCTGTTCGCATTTTTTATTTTACACACATTTTATGAACGAAAACAGCCTTAAATACGCTTAGACTCTTTAACTTATAAGACAATAACAAACCAAAATCACAATTTCCAGTAGTTACTTCCTCTCATATATTGATGAGATGTATTAATGACGTTCGATCAATCACAACCGCCAAAATAGAAAAGCCTTGGAGTGTGTGATCGTGTGTGGGAGTCTCAATGCGGTTTTCTATTTTGGCGGTTGTGATTGATCGAACGTCATTAATACATCTCATCAATATATTTTTAACCACTCGGTGCCACATTCTGCATCCATAGTTCCACAGCGATAACTATCTATGAAATTTAGAATAGAAACAAATCAGAAAGTCAGTCAAAGAAGCTGATGCTAACCTCATCGTCGTGTTGGTATCGGATGCTCACAAAGTCGATGCTGGGGAAGTCCAGGCACATGTCTGACATTTCCGTCGGCTCATAACCAAGTTCGTTCTGAGCGCACAGGCTGATGGCGTCTCCGCAGTCTCCCTCTTCGCGTTCGTCCATGGGAGCGCAGAGCACCTCGTTTTCGGCCACCGAGAGGGTGAACCGGGTCGAAGAAGTCGACTGGGAATCCTGCGACATCGACAGCATCTCGTCCTTCGCGGGGTGGAAAGATTAATAGTGCGCCAATATGTCATAGACGGTGCGTGCGATGGGAATCTGGTTTTATAATAGACTTTCTGAGTTGAAAGTGCAGAAGTTACACTACAGAATCCGCTAAACCTATATTCATTCCAATTATCGCTGTAGTGCGTAATGCGACAATTACTGTAAACTTCCTATTTTAGATTAAATCAAAATCATATTAAATTGAATATAGTATATTAAAAGTAATAGCGCTAACTCTATTTTGTTATTTATGCAGAAAAAATATTCAAAAGAATACACATATATCTATTCAGTGGGACACGCTTGCTAATTATATTATCAACAATAAGTTTAGTTTTTCATGTTTATAACGGGTTATTGTATTCTTTAGCTTTTCTGAACCTATATTAGTTATCAATATAACTAATAGCCACAACTTTCTGTTATTTTTCATGAAACATTACCTGAAATGATCTAAAGCCACTTATTTCAGGTGTAGGTAGGTATCTTTCCTTTCTAATCAAAACCAAAGGCTTTTCTTTGTTTTGGATCAGTCTATACTTCATTATTTGGTTATTGGGTCCCAACCCTAATTTAAGGCTTTTCGCAGTATTGGTTATTATATTGTCGCATACTCATAGCGACAATATAATAACCAGTCTGATAAAACATTATATAATTGTGTATTCGCTTATACAATATTGTAATAACAAAATTAAAGCACGAATAACTATTATTTTGCGATTTGATTGAAAAATGTAAATTATTGTGTATAATTATAAAGTAAAATGTTGTAATATCAAAAAAATAAAAACTAAACTAAATATTAATTATAGGAAGTTAGGGACACAATAACACTAATATTTAAAAAAATCTTATTTATAATTAATTTTAATAAAAACCCCCTAATTTTGTTGCCCTTGTGAACTATTTTGTTATTTCTTCGTTGATGTGATTCGCCTTCATTTATTATTTTAGCTTTAGTAATAAATTGTTACTTATAGTCTCTTGAATATTATTTATGAAAATAATATTCAGTGAAATAGTTATTTCACTATCAGTTGGAACTGTAATCTCCAGATTAAAATCTTCGATTTCCTCTATTATTCATGGTAGTTCGGCAAATCCCAAGCAATTGTTAAGTCAAGAATGGGATTTCCAGCTAAACCTAGGTACTCTAATTTAATAAGTCGTTAAATGCCGTTGATGTGCACAATTTTGTTTTCATATAATGTCAAATTTGTCAAATTGATTAAATGCTTGAGTGCTCTAATGTCAATTATTTTGTTGTTATTCAAATTCAAACTATTAAGATTCTTGAGGTACTTGAGTGGATTGATATAAGATATCTAGTTGTTGGCTAAATTTAGATATTTCAAATTGATTAAGTGTTTGATAGGAGAAATATCTTTCAATTAACCTGCTTTAACTTAAAAGGTCACCAAATTAGCTAAATACTTCATTTCTGTTAAATCACTTATTGGATTCTTGTGAAACTCGAGCAATGTTAGCTAGTTCATGTTTCTTTATTCCACTAAGCGATTTCACGCCACACTAATCTAGAGTAAATCCTGTTATATTTGTGGGTAATTATGAGGTTAAAGAAAAACGGCGACACGCGCATAACTCAAGGTGACTAATTTTTAGATGTTCAACAAATTTCACTGAGTATAATTAAGGCTTATCGGATTTTACTAAAGGTGCATATTTTTGAATCATTTGATTATCATAATTTGAAGCATCTACCTATTGTTGAGTATTTGTCATTCTTAGAAGTGGATATTAATTAACAATAGAGTTAAAATTTTATTTATTAACAATTATAATAACTTCTAAACAATTAACATTAAAAATCATTAACAATTGATATTTTCAAACGTTCTTTACTTCCGTGTGTGTAACTACTTAATTGAACTGAAGTTAATAAAGTTAGTTAATTAATTTAAAATAATTTAAAGTTACTTGAATGTTATTTTTTGAAGTATTTGCTTTGTTATCTCTTTTTAGACATTTCTGATTCACATTCTGTTCCAGCGAAGTGAATACTGTATATAATGTAATTTTATTATTTCACTCCAGATGTGTTCTATTGAGTAAAATGATTCGGATTTAGTCGCCAGCTGGGCCAACAACACCGTTCTCCTTTGCGCAGTGAATAATTCCGTTTACGAATCCGTGACCGTTTCTTAGTTACAAAGTAACATTTTTGCTCAGTTAATTCACAAATAAACGAATATTCCAAATAATGTGAACATTTCAGCCCAAATCGAACCAGATTTCTGGGTGAACCCGAATAATTCACCCGTTTTAGAGGTGAAAACGAAGTAATTCGGCCTCAACTTTAAACACACGTGCTGGCTAAAAAATGGAGCCGGGATGTGCGCGCGGTTCCCGAGAATAATTGGAATTAGTTAAAATTAGTGCAGCCAGAGCAAGGAGCTGTACTAAAGATATTTAACGCAGAGTGAATGAGATGTTTGTATTGATATAGGATGTATTGATATAGGAATATCAAATAATAATATGAATCACTTAACTGTAACCTTGTCATCAGTACTAAGGCTACTATGAATCAGAGCATATCATAACTCTTTAATCAGTTTCTTCTTTAATAATACTTAAAATTGATGTTAATAATAATTCTAAAGTTGAGTCAAATATCGCTAGTTAGTTCGAACTAACATTATTGACATCAGAAGTTTTCTTTATAACTATTTTTTGGATGGTTTTGGCTTATATGAATCTCGGGACTAGCGTACTGTTTCTAAGTTTAGAGCAGGGAATTATGAATATAACGTTCCAATATTAGATTTAATTGGAAACCTGCCCCATGTTCTACGTTTTTATTAATAACTCAACGAATACAATGTAATTGAGCGTAATGAGTTAAGTTATAATTGAAAATCAAATGAGTTTAAAATCGTGTTTATTGATATAATCCGTTATCAATGCTTCTTATTGAGGGGTAAAACCTCGTTTGATTAATTTATTAGTGAATTTGCAAGCTAAATCACCAGTGTCATGTTTATTATAGAATTAAATTTTATAATACTGTTTCTTTACATTAAGAAAGCATTATTAGAGCTCTATTATTTCAAGATTGCTGTTAACGATATAATCAAACTAACTAGAATACCGTTTGAAATTATCTTTGAACGTAATTCCTTTGATTGATGTTACTCCACACGATCTTGAACAGGCATTCTTAATGGTACTTCTTCTTTTAACATCATTTCTTAGTACTATTTATTTTTTACTGGTTTTTAAATCAGTCGTATCAAGCGATATGTTGAACGGCTATAAGAAACTTTATTTTCGTTAGTAATAAACACAAGTAAAACTATTTTTGTTTTAAATACAACGCAATGTGGTTTTTAATTTTATTAGTTGCTTAAGTTATTCAATAGATTCGAACAATAATGTAGGCAGCATTAATTCAACTTCCTCTGCTTATTTCATGGTATATGAAGTTGGAAATGACTTTATAATTTAATAATATTATTATTCACTGAATTATTTTAAAGATTAGAATTTTTTTCAGGTTCAACTGTAGCATTTTAATTCATTTATAATGACGTTAAAGGAGTGAATTATATTTCATAATTCTTTATTAAAGCACAATTATATTTAACTACGACATTTTTCTCCATCTCACAATAGTAAACTAATTAAACTATTAACTTTAACTTAAATAAAGTTTCACTGTTGCTTGCGGGCTTCAGCTTCGAGAGAGGCCTTCTTTCTGGCGAGTCTCTTCTGGGCTTCCTTGGCCTGGCCGTGGACGTGTTCCATTCTTCTCTTCTCGGACATGCTGAGCCAGATCTTGAGGAGGGCGCGGTGGACCCAGTAGGGGCTGATGGAGCTGTTGGCCCAGCTGCCGCAGAAGAAGTCCTTGACGAGTCTGTCGGAGGAGGCGAAGAAGAAGTTGGACTTGGAGGTGTAGGTCATGGGAGTGGCGACCCAGAGCGGGCAGACGGCGATGTACTTGACTCCGTAGGCCTTGGCCTCTTGGTTGACGGATCTGATGAGGGAGACGAGGTAGGCCTTGGTGGCGGAGTAGATCTGGAGCATGGGGTAGTTCACGATGCCGAGGCCGGAGGCGACCTGGACGAAGACGCCGGACTTCTGTTCCTTGAAGAGCTGGCCGATCTTCTGGATGAGGTCGGTGGTCTTGTTGACGTGGAGGTTGATGATCTTGGTGTACTCTTCTCTGGGGCTGTCGGTGAAGTCGACTGGGAAGTAGGCGATGCCGGCGTTGGAGACGAAGGCGCCGATGGGCTGGTTGTAGTCTCTCACGAACTTGACGAGCGAGTTCACGCCTTCGTCGGTCTGGAGGTCGGATGGGAAGACGGTGATCTTCACGTTGCAGTGCTTCAGGGACTCTTTGATTTCCTCCATGTTCTTCTGTCTTCTGGCGGTCATGATCACGTCGAAGCCGTGTTCGGCGAAGTACTTCACGTAGGACGCGCCGATTCCAGACGAAGCGCCAGTCACGACGACGGTCTTGTGCTCGATGAGCTTCAGGTTCATCTTTTCGTGCGACTTGAAGATCTTCCTCAGGACCATGAGAATAGTGATGGTAACCGAAATAGCTATTACTTTGTTCTACATTGTGTGAAGTGAAATATGTACAATTTCAGATAACTCATTTAATAAATTTCTTACAGTTTATATATTTATTAATAAGTGTCCCAACAAAGATTGAGATATTCCATCCTATGTGAAAATTATAATTGAATTATCTTTAGTTATGATGTATGTTATCAGAATCTGAATTTTTATACAATTATCGGTTACACTACTTTTACATATTTAATCTTCCATGTTCTAAAACCTGTTATAACATAATTTACAGTAATTTTCAAATATTTTAAAACATTTATTTTAATATTTTGACCAAAAGTGTCAAGTTTCGTTTACTGATAAATTTAATATAATGATACTTCAACATAATTATAATATTTTCTTATTGCATATAAAATCACTTCAAATATTTTCAATATACTACATATTAAGAAGAGTGAGCCGATAAATAAGAAGACATCACTCCGTAAATTACGTCTATACTGGTCACCCTTTTTCTCTGATGATCACATTTCCTTTCCTTTCTAAACGATGATCAATAAGAAAACAACAGCATTCCTCTCTAACCAAATATCTCGCGTGGCGTTATCACACGTCAAACCTCCTCACACTCTCCGTTAGCTTTTTCGGGCTAATGGAGTTTGTTTTGGAGATCTTTTTGTTGATAACAGCATTTGGTTGAGTAGGGAGTTGGTTTATTTATGTTATGTCGTGTTTGCGTTGTAGGGGAGTTGCGTGTTATTGTGTTTGTGTTGTTTCTTATTTGTTCAAGGTTTAAACCTGGGAATAGTGTCATAAATTAACTATCTTGTTTGCGATTTTCTGGGGTCGCTTTTCTTTAGAAGGCAATTTGCACGTTTTGTTGTTGGGCGAGGATTTTTGTTACTGTTGTTTTGTTGGGCATTCTTAATTCCATTTGAATCTCCTCCATATTAAGAAGAGTGAGCCGATAAATATAAAAGAAGACTATGTAAAATTATTTATATAAATGTATATTTATTGATTATATAAATATTATTTATTTCAAGTACGTAATTTCATTTTCTCATTCGTGTGATAATAACCACATAGATAAACATAGATAAACTAAGTTACAATCTAAGTTTGTTCTATAGCCATCCAACAATAGACAATAAGAACACTTTTGACAATAATTGCCAATAAGACAATCATTGTCTCTATTGTGTGACACAATAACATATAAAATGACAATAAGAATTTTGTCACTTTTCCTTTAATTCTATTTTATAGTATTTATACCATAAATATATTGTAAATGTAATTTTAGCATCATATTTCATATACTTTTACTAAAAAACGATGAAAATTAAAATTATCTTAATTTTCATCGTTTTTTCTCTTTTTTCTTAGGTTAAACGAAGTTTAGACAATAAAAGGCAATTATAAATATTATGAATGCTTTTTAATCATAATTGTAAAGATTGACTTTCGAGTTATAGCATTTATTGAGATGTGAAAAATATTGGAGTGCGAATATTTTTATTTTATGCATATAAGTGAATTATATTCCACTTTAGCAATGAAATACATGCTCTTATTGTCCAAAAATTAAATATTATGGATTGTCTGGGACAATGAAAAACCCTTATCGTGCGATAGAAAATAGACAATGGATCTATAGTTTGTTCGGCACTTGAATGAACAGTAGTACAGTATCGAAAAGAAGTTATCTTTGTAACAATCTTTGGGATGGCTGGTTTAATATCATATAAATTATTGCAACCCATATCAAATGATATATAACCATTCATTATGAGTTTTCTTATCTATTCTCTTCATCATCATCATCATCATCATCATCATCATCATCATCATCATCATCATCATTAATCATCTTTGTATTAACGTAAGAGACACCTAGGCTGGAGTATCGTTGTCTATTTGTGAGAGTAGTAATAAAATATTTATTACATATCAAACGTCGATATGTCCACGTATGTATCTATGTATTCTTCTTAATCTTTGTGTAAGAGACACATAGGCTGTTCGCATTTTTTATTTTACACACATTTTATGAACGAAAACAGCCTTAAATACGCTTAGACTCTTTAACTTATAAGACAATAACAAACCAAAATCACAATTTCCAGTAGTTACTTCCTCTCATATATTGATGAGATGTATTAATGACGTTCGATCAATCACAACCGCCAAAATAGAAAAGCCTTGGAGTGTGTGATCGTGTGTGGGAGTCTCAATGCGGTTTTCTATTTTGGCGGTTGTGATTGATCGAACGTCATTAATACATCTCATCAATATATTTTTAACCACTCGGTGCCACATTCTGCATCCATAGTTCCACAGCGATAACTATCTATGAAATTTAGAATAGAAACAAATCAGAAAGTCAGTCAAAGAAGCTGATGCTAACCTCATCGTCGTGTTGGTATCGGATACTCACAAAGTCGATGCTGGGGAAGTCCAGGCACATGTCTGACATTTCCGTCGGCTCATAACCAAGTTCGTTCTGAGCGCACAGGCTGATGGCGTCTCCGCAGTCTCCCTCTTCGCGTTCGTCCATGGGAGCGCAGAGCACCTCGTTTTCGGCCACCGAGAGGGTGAACCGGGTCGAAGAAGTCGACTGGGAATCCTGCGACATCGACAGCATCTCGTCCTTCGCGGGGTGGAAAGATTAATAGTGCGCCAATATGTCATAGCCGGTGCATGCGATGGGAATCTGGTTTTATAATAGACTTTCTGAGTTGAAAGTGCAGAAGTTACACTACAGAATCCGCTAAACCTATATTCATTCCAATTATCGCTGCGGTGCGTAATGCGGCAATTGCTATAAACTTCCGAATACATCGACCCAATCTGATACTTCACCAAATTGCATCTGATGGGTCAACTGTGGTCAACTTTAACCAAATGGCCAGCTTAGTTATGATACATGGATCAAATAGATGGTCAAAATGAAGACGGCCATATTTCGATTTTGTATCAAATGATTTTAAGAACAGAATCAGAATACTCACTTTACTTTAAATGATTTATAAATTTTAAATAGAATGGAAGAATCAGTTCAATTGGTATTCAGTATATAAACCTCACATAACATCAGCTCTTCCGGCCTTGTCCAGAACCGCGATCGCTTTGGCGAAGATCGCCTGGCACTGGTCCGCGTCGTTTTGCAGCTCTTTGGCGAGTTCTGCGAACGTCTTCTTCTGGACCGCGATGCCCAGCAGGACCACTTTCTAGACCGCGTTCAGCTGGCAGCACTGGCCGTCGATGAAGAAGTACTCCGCGATCTCCTTCATGAGATCCATGACAGAGTGGTAGTCCAGGGTCCTCTTGCAGTACGCGTGGATCCTCTTCATCTATATGGCGCTGAACTGCCTGGGCCTCTTTTCCTCCAGCTATTCGGTCAAGATTCTTAACGCCAGTTGGGCCTCCAGCTCCTTGAAGCTGATGTCGAGCAGGTTGTAGAACCTCTTCTGGAAGTCCACTCTGAACTCGTTCAAAATGCCGCAGTCCTTCAGTTCCTGGACCATGACGCAGCTGTGCTCGCACGTCTCTTAACTCAGGTTTTGCTTCAGGTGGACCATTTGGAACAGGTTTTTGTTCCAGAACTGGTACAGCTTCGGCGTCAACCCGAAGGCGACCGAGAGGTAGTTAACCGGTTCTGGCTCGAGCTGGGTGAGTTTGAAGAGCAGCGGGGGCATTTTTCCGGCCTCGTAGCCGAGCATGTCCCTGTCCACGCGCTTCGAGGAGCTCTCCTGCAGTTTGCAGCCGTAGAACTGCTTGAGGTCGAACAGCGCCTTGGAGCCGTAGCCCTGGCCAGAGCAGTAGGGGTTGGCGGCTATGCGCACGGTTCTCGCGCCCACTTTCTTGGCGAACTCCGGGCTCAGATACTGCTGGGAGAGCAGCCAGGGGACCATGTTGCCCTCGTCGCGCTGGTTTGTGTGCAGCTTGCGCTCAACCTCCTGGGTGTCCATGAGGCCCTCGAGAGCCACTTGGATGACGGCGAGGGGCATCTGGAGCTTGCGCACGTCCGTGATCGGGCCGAGGAGGACGAAGAGCCTGTGCGACGGGTTGTCGGAGAGGAGCATGATGTCGTTTGGCTGGTTCTTGTAGTGGGAGGTGGCGAAGATGCTCCAGATGAGCTTCAAGAAGGACTCGGTGGTCGGCTCGCCGGAGAACAGGCAGTCTCTGGACACCATGTACAGCTGGCAGTCGGCCGGGAGCGGAGACTGCATTTGGAAGTTGGCTCTCTGTTGTTCCAAGAACTTCTCGCAGTCGAGGAGGAGGAGGTTGTACAGCCAGCGCTCGATGTCGTCTCCGGACTCGTAACGGATGGGAGTTTCTAATTCGAGCTGGGTGAGTTGCTTTCCGTGCTTGGCCTGGTCTTGAAGTTGTTTCACGACTTTGACCTGCAACGCTCTGCCAGAGCCTTCGTAGCCGTGAACGGTGGACGAAATCAAAGAGAAGGTCTCGGACTAGAGGATTTGCTTCAGAAGTGTTATTGGCATGGCGGCGGCCTCGTCGATGACGAGCAGATCTGCGAGCGAGATGAGAGATGTCTGCGAAGCGCCGGCGTTGAGGATGTCTGGCTGGATGAATCTGATGACTTGTCTGTGAGTTTTGAACACGTCGATGCCGCTGATGCAGTCCAGGTTTTTGTCGCCAGTTTTGAGCACTTTGTAGTCTTGGTATTGCAAGTATCCGATGGCTTTGAGGCCGACTTCTACGAATTGGAACACCGTCTGTATGTTTTCGATTCTGGGTGCGAACAACAGTATATTGGTTGCTTTCTGTGAGATGGCGGCTGCGATTGCAAGTCCGAGCAGTGCCGATTTACCTCTACCTCTGGCAGCTTTGAGGAACAGTTATTTGTTAACGGGAAAGATTCTGACCGGTTCTTCTTCCTTTTCGGTTTCTTTTTCGGGTTGCAGTTCCTTCATGATGTTGTTGTATGCTTTTATGTTCCTCTTTTGAAGCATTTTCATTTTTCTGGCTTCAAGTTGCTCTTGTTTTGAGATGTGGGCGTTAACTTCTTCGTTTATTTCTTCCTTTTCCGGTTCTTCTTCGGGTTCTTCCGTTTGATTTGTGGTTGTTTTTTCTTCATCTAAACCAGAAAAGAGGTCCAAAATTTTGAAAAGGCCGTTGCACTAGTCAAATGTGACTGCAACTTTACCGAGAGCGGATCTGACCGGGTCATTGCAGTTTTCGGAGCCCTTTTGGAGTGATTTGAGCTTGCTGTCGTCCGAGTGCTTTAGCTTTTGAAGGGACATAATTTTCTTCGTGTTTTCGGTGATCTCGATCACGTTCAGCTGCTCGTCGAGGGCGAGCAAGCGCTCGGACGTTTGAAGGACCTTGAGGAAGCGCTCGATGAAGCGGGAAACGCTCGTTTTGCTCAGGCCGGAGATGGTCTCGTAGCGCTTCTGCATTGACATGCGAGAGCTGCGGAGCTGCTCAAGGGACTCGACGTTGTTCATCAAAAATATGACCAAACCGCCACCACGCACCGTTTCAATGGTCATGGCCAGGAGATTTGGAGTAAGATACTCGAAATCCTGCAAAATCAAAATTGAAAAGGTCTAACCAAGCAAACACTCGGCATCTCTGTAATGCGTGAATCTGATCTAATTCTACTTGAATTAATTCTGTGTTCCATCAGAAAGAGTTTAATCTATCGTCTCAGCCTGTTTCTTAAATTATGGACGATCAGAATAACACCACGCAATTTTTGGAACGTGCAAACACTTTTGCTGATAAATTTAGAATAATGTCGGAATTTGCTTGTGAGCGTTTATACCCAACAATAAAAACATCGATCGATGCTTATTTTCAATACCAGTATCAATTAAGTGGGCAATACGATCATCAAGACGCTTAGCCTACATTTACATGAAGGGAGTGGCAATACCATAATAATGCTCAAAATTAAATCTAATCACGAAATTGATAAAAAAGAAAAATAATGAGATGAATGAATAAAATCAAGCCAAATTCACTATTTAACTTATAACAGTTTGAAACTAACGTAAATTGTTGTTTAGTCATTTAAGTAGTCCCTTTAATGATTTAGAAAGAATACAATAACTAGGTGAAGGAGCAGTCGGAATTTACTTAAGATTAACTGATGAACTTCTACATGATATTTGGGGTAATTCAATTTTGTGCTTTCTATGATATGTTGTAGGTGTATTGGTTCTATTTACTTCATGTTCAAAAAATTTACTTGATTTTTCTGTATCTATTTGAATTAATTTATATAGTTTCTACGCACGTTTTTCATTTTCAGATACATCTGCATTCTAAAAAGCTGTGACGTGAAAGTTTGAGTAACTTTTTAAAAACTGTTTAGATTTTGTTTGCATTGGGGTGAAATATTGTTATATTGTAAATATTTCTGACTAAAAATTAATTCACGTGAAATAAAATATAATGACTCACTTAACTGTAACCTAATCATCAGTTCTAAGGCTCAATTTAATCATTCCATCTTCATCTCATAAATCATGGCAATCTACAAATCCACACTTAGTTACACAATAACGTTACCTCAAACTAATCTCAATATCATACCTCATCTTCTAGGATTGTCACTCTGAATAGCATCCTCAGACAATCTAAGTTAGTTCGGCACTTGAACTAACATTATTGACCTCGGAAGTTATCTTTGTAACTATCTTTGGGATGGCTGGTGAATCTTGGGACTAGCTCAGTTAATTCACATGAAATATCTAACCTTTTTCAAAAGCAACATGTATCGGCTCTTGAAGATGGAATGATTGAGCCTTAGTACTGATGATAAGGTTACAGTTAAGTAGAGCCACCCAACGTTTCATTTCTAACGTACGTTAAGGATTTCTAACGTTTTTCGCGTTAAAACAGACGTTACAAGCACGATTGACGTATTATAGTATTATACAAATAATAATATTCCGTATTCCCACTTCACTTAAAATATTTGAAATATTTATAAATATTCTGTTAGCTTTTTTTTAAGGAGTAATTTAAACATTTAATATACAATATTTTGCTCAGAACACTGAAATATAACGTAGAAAGATAATATATAGTTGTAAAACAAGTATAATAATATATTATATTTTATCGTTTTTACAAGCGTTTAAAGCTTTAATTGAATGAATTTTTACATTTAAATTAGTTTAATTACTATAATACGGTATAATATAACTGTAAAGTTGATTTATATTGATTATTAAAATATATTGTAAATAATGATTAAATTTCTAACGTACATGACGTTAAAGACTTTTCTAACGTATTTTCCTTTTCTAACGCGTTATAACGTCTTTCTCAGTTTTCTAACGCTTATTGGTTGGCTTTACAGTTAAGTGAGTCATATTATTTACATTGTTTATTTTGGTGATGTGCCAAATATGTTAAAGTTAGAATTTCTAATTAATATTATTATACAATGTAAAATACATATACATGTATGATACATGTATGTTAACATGTTAGGATAATTTTTTCAAAATTAAGAATGAATGTAGAAGATGATCCATTTCGTGTCAATAAATCAGTATCATAAATTCAAATACTGTTGCGCAGAAATACTAACCGTACAAGTGAAAACAAATAAAATATATCTTAAATACTGCAAAACGACAAATTTTCATATATTATAAATATTGAAACATAATAATGAATTTATTTCCACATCACATCTAAATGATTAAAATAACAGCCGAACATACTAAAATAGTATTAATAATAAGTTCTGTTGTTATTCTCATGGTCCTGAGGAAGATCTTCAAGTCGCACGAGAAGATGAACCTGAAGCTCATCGAGCACAAGACCGTCGTCGTGACTGGCGCTTCGTCTGGAATCGGCGCGTCCTACGTGAAGTACTTCGCCGAACACGGCTTCGACGTGATCATGACCGCCAGAAGACAGAAGAACATGGAGGAAATCAAAGAGTCCCTGAAGCACTGCAACGTGAAGATCACCGTCTTCCCATCCGACCTCCAGACCGACGAAGGCGTGAACTCGCTCGTCAAGTTCGTGAGAGACTACAACCAGCCCATCGGCGCCTTCGTCTCCAACGCCGGCATCGCCTACTTCCCAGTCGACTTCACCGACAGCCCCAGAGAAGAGTACACCAAGATCATCAACCTCCACGTCAACAAGACCACCGACCTCATCCAGAAGATCGGACAGCTCTTCAAGGAACAGAAGTCCGGCGTCTTCGTCCAGGTCGCCTCCGGCCTCGGCATCGTGAACTACCCCATGCTCCAGATCTACTCCGCCACCAAGGCATACCTCGTCTCCCTCATCAGATCCGTCAACCAAGAGGCCAAGGCCTACGGAGTCAAGTACATCGCCGTCTGCCCGCTCTGGGTCGCCACTCCCATGACCTACACCTCCAAGTCCAACTTCTTCTTCGCCTCCTCCGACAGACTCGTCAAGGACTTCTTCTGCGGCAGCTGGGCCAACAGCTCCATCAGCCCCTACTGGGTCCACCGCGCCCTCCTCAAGATCTGGCTCAGCATGTCCGAGAAGAGAAGAATGGAACACGTCCACGGCCAGGCCAAGGAAGCCCAGAAGAGACTCGCCAGAAAGAAGGCCTCTCTCGAAGCTGAAGCCCGCAAGCAACAGTGAATCTTTCAATAATTTTAAATATTTTTCAGTTTTCCACTTCACAAACCGAAGAAATGAATCAACTTGTTCCATCTGATCAGAATAATGCCCCATTCGTGGGTATATAAATACCTAATATAAACCTTGAACTCAAACTTGTAAAGAATTTATACTAATAATTTATTAAATAATTTCCCACAAAAGACTACACGATGAAAAATTAAATCGAAGCAGAAATAATACTTTAAAAATACTTTTTGAGTCTATTGAATAGGCCAAAGAATTAATAAAATTAAAAACAACATTACGATGTGTGTCTAGTAAAAATGGTTTTTCATGCATTTACTAATAGAGAAGATAAAACCAAATACAACACGATTTTCAACTGATTTGACATCTTACATAATAAAAATGAACCTACCTGAATAAAATCGTTTACTAATTAATAAAATCAGAGAGTTGAGATGCTCCTCTCCGACAACCCGTCGCACAGGCTCTTCGTCCTCCTCGGCCCGATCACGGACGTGCGCAAGCTCCAGATGCCCCTCGCCGTCATCCAAGTGGCTCTCGAGGGCCTCATGGACACCCAGGAGGTTGAGCGCAAGCTGCACACAAACCAGCGCGACGAGGGCAACATGGTCCCCTGGCTGCTCTCCCAGCAGTATCTGAGCCCGGAGTTCGCCAAGAAAGTGGGCGCGAGAACCGTGCGCATAGCCGCCAACCCCTACTGCTCTGGCCAGGGCTACGGCTCCAAGGCGCTGTTCGACCTCAAGCAGTTCTACGGCTGCAAACTGCAGGAGAGCTCCTCGAAGCGCGTGGACAGGGACATGCTCGGCTACGAGGCCGGAAAAATGCCCCCGCTGCTCTTCAAACTCACCCAGCTCGAGCCAGAACCGGTTAACTACCTCTCGGTCGCCTTCGGGTTGACGCCGAAGCTGTACCAGTTCTGGAACAAAAACCTGTTCCAAATGGTCCACCTGAAGCAAAACCTGAGTTAAGAGACGTGCGAGCACAGCTGCGTCATGGTCCAGGAACTGAAGGACTGCGGCATTTTGAACGAGTTCAGAGTGGACTTCCAGAAGAGGTTCTACAACCTGCTCGACATCAGCTTCAAGGAGCTGGAGGCCCAACTGGCGTTAAGAATCTTGACCGAATAGCTGGAGGAAAAGAGGCCCAGGCAGTTCAGCGCCATATAGATGAAGAGGATCCACGCGTACTGCAAGAGGACCCTGGACTACCACTCTGTCATGGATCTCATGAAGGAGATCGCGGAGTACTTCTTCATCGACGGCCAGTGCTGCCAGCTGAACGCGGTCTAGAAAGTGGTCCTGCTGGGCATCGCGGTCCAGAAGAAGACGTTCGCAGAACTCGCCAAAGAGCTGCAAAACGACGCGGACCAGTGCCAGGCGATCTTCGCCAAAGCGATCGCGGTTCTGGACAAGGCCGGAAGAGCTGATGTTATGTGAGGTTTATTTACTGAATACCAATTGAACTGATTCTTCCATTCTATTTAAAATTAAAAAATCATTTAAAGTAAAGTGAGTATTCTGATTCTGTTCTTAAAATCATTTGATACAAAATCGAAATATGGCCGTCTTCATTTTGACCATCTATTTGATCCATGTATCATAACTAAGCTGGCCATTTGGTTAAAGTTGACCACAGTTGACCCATCAGATGCAATTTGGTGAAGTATCAGATTGGGTCGATGTATTCGGAAGTTTATAGCAATTGCCGCATTACGCACCGCAGCGATAATTGGAATGAATATAGGTTTAGCGGATTCTGTAGTGTAACTTCTGCACTTTCAACTCAGAAACTCTATTATAAAACCGGATTCCCATCGCATGCACCGGCTATGACATATTGGCGCACTATTAATCTTTCCACCCCGCGAAGGACGAGATGCTGTCGATGTCGCAGGATTCCCAGTCGACTTCTTCGACCCGGTTCACCCTCTCGGTGGCCGAAAACGAGGTGCTCTGCGCTCCCATGGACGAACGCGAAGAGGGAGACTGCGGAGACGCCATCAGCCTGTGCGCTCAGAACGAACTTGGTTATGAGCCGACGGAAATGTCAGACATGTGCCTGGACTTCCCCAGCATCGACTTTGTGAGTATCCGATACCAACACGACGATGAGGTTAGCATCAGCTTCTTTGACTGACTTTCTGATTTGTTTCTATTCTAAATTTCATAGATAGTTATCGCTGTGGAACTATGGATGCAGAATGTGGCACCGAGTGGTTAAAAATATATTGATGAGATGTATTAATGACGTTAGATCAATCACAACCGCCAAAATAGAAAACCGCATTGAGACTCCCACACACGATCACACACTCCAAGGCTTTTCTATTTTGGCGGTTGTGATTGATCGAACGTCATTAATACATCTCATCAATATATGAGAGGAAGTAACTACTGGAAATTGTGATTTTGGTTTGTTATTGTCTTATAAGTTAAAGAGTCTAAGCGTATTTAAGGCTGTTTTCGTGCACAAAATGCGTGTAAAATAAAAATGCGAACAACCTAGGTGTCTCTTACACAAAGATGAAGAAGAATACATACTCATAGATACTGATGGAAACTTGGTTAAAGGTTAATGAAAATTCATGATATATAGTTGATATATCTAATCATTATTTAAAATGTAATAAATAGTATAATTCGAGCTCATTGATTGAATGATCCATCCGTTTCTTGCTGTTTGAATAAATTTAATATCTATTCAGAAAACTATCTCATATTTTTAAGAGCAGCTTTGTACGGTTTCGCTATTTTCTTGTTGAATATTTTAATTCTTAATTTGAATTAGGTTTCTGTGTTTTCATATTTTCTGAGCATTTCCTCAAGATAGTTTATGTACATGTAGTTCATAGAATGTTCGATTAATTATTCTGCCGGAACTTTTAGGTCTTCTATTACGTATTTATCCCGTTTTTCGTGGTACTTAATGGGGGTAAGATTCTCTACGAACGTTTGTGATAAGGTAAGTTTGTTAAGATTCGTCAAATTTCTGAGTGCATTTATGTGAACAATTGGATTCTTAGAAAGTTCAAGGTATTTAAGTTGAATAAGATCATGAAGGGGTGAGAGATCAATTATTTTGTTTTCGATCAGCTCGAGCTCAACTAGATTTTTTAGATTCATTAACGGATTTATATCACGTATGTTGTTTCTGGATAAAATGAGATTCTGCAGATCTATTAAGTATTTTAATGGGGAAATGTCTGTTACTTTGCTTCTGTCCAGAACCAAACGCTTCAAATTAGTAAGATATTGCAGCTCTTACAATTGAATTGGAGTGCTGTTATTAAATATGCGCAGTTTAGTTAACTGCTGCATTTATTTTATACCTTCTAATTTTTACACATTGCAAGATATAATGTTAAGATCCGTTAAACTCAATGGAACTCTAATAAAATTTAAGTTATAACAAAAATAAACTTGCAATTCGTACAAGTTCAACTTATCTACAAATTTTAAAGTTGTGATGCTTAAATCATCGTTGAAAGACCCAAAAGAATATTTGGATTTTCCTATATATTTTTGTATCATCTATTCGTCGTACTCATTTTCCTCTTCTTTACTTAAAACTTTTATTTGTTCACTTTATTTATATGATTTTATAAAAGGCATTTTATATGATGTGGTATAATTCATTATAATTATATTTTGTAATAATTATTATAATACAATAATACTACATAACCTCACTCAGAAGGGGGTCGCATTTTAAGCCGCTTATAAGGGGGTTGGTCAACTCGCTTACAAAGGTTGGACATGAAGTTACCCTTGTAAGCGAGTGACAAAAGTCATGCGTTATAACCCCGTTTTTAGCCATTAACATACAACATTATTTTTGGATACATTTTGGATACATTTCACTTATAAGGGGGTTGCCATTTTCAACCCCCTTATAAGAGAAACGGCTACCCCCTTGAGAACGAGGTTATAAAATGTAATATTGTAAAATTGTTTAAGATAAATATATGTTCTTATAAGTTTTCTTATCTTTCTTATTCTTTCATTAACTAAGTTACATATTTTATTTATCTTTTTTAAGATTTAATTTTGCTAAAAGCAATGCTAATTACATATGAAGATTTATTCTAACGAATTAATCAAGTTGAGACTCGAGATCATTGTTATACTATCATTAAGTTATACTATCATATAATATCATTGTTATACTCTATCATTAATGCAATGATTTAATACAATTTCTGTATACCCTAACCTATATTTTAGCTCTTATATTTAAAACGGATACTATGCTAAACATATCAAATTCTATATATAACTGTATTTGTATTTATAAATAGCATTTATATATTTATACTATATTGGTATAAATTATTGATTTTACCTTTGTTTTAAGTGTTGACAATTCAAGTGTTGACAAAATTTATCTTTTAATATCCACATCATTTAAATGGCTAATAATCAAAATCTTACTTCAGATATTCCAATAACTTTTGATTTACCGGCGCTTTAAGCATAAAAAGCTGTAGATGAGAATGTTATGGATTTGTTACCAACTATGATATAAGCTCCAGTTCAAACTCCTTGGGATGAAACTATTGATATCCAAAATATTCCCAACTAAATATAGATGCGTTCATATCATAACTATAGCAATGACAACGATTTATGTGAGAGCGAGAGCGATATAGCTATAGAAAAGGCAGTAAGATGTACCAATTGTTGTGTTTGCTTCACATGCACATTAATGTATATTTGGGAGTTTATCAAATGCATATTAATGTGCATATCCTTATGTGTATCATGAGCTTGAGTTCACTTTTAATACCTTATTTTTGCATTAATTAATTAATAATTAATGCTTATATCTTATTATGTCTAAAATATTAATACTTTATTTCATATATTGACAATAATATAGCTATAACTACTATGCAACTCCATCTAATTATATATATAAAAGAAAGGTACAAGAAAATTTAGTCTCTCAAAGAGAAGATCGCCAAATTGTAAAGAGAATTGTAAAGTTAATTTGATACAGCGGCGGCAGTGATGCGTAAATTCAAAGAAACCAAAAAGAAGCATGACGACAAGAAGATCACTTAAAAGACAAGCAATGCCGAAGCCCAGCCTGAAAACGAGAAGAAAAAGACTAAAGTAAGTTAGAAAGCTGAACCTACGAAGAATATCGAAGAAAAGGCGCCTGACAAAACGAAGCCTAAGGACGCTCAGAAGCAGAAAGAGAAAAAGCCCCCAGTCTAAAAGTCGCAAGATCAAAAGACCAATTAAAAGCCCCAATCGAACACAAAGTTCTAAGTCTCCTCAAAAGGAATATATATATATATTCATTTCACTTCCTCGAGACGGCACAAACAGACTTCATTGAGACTTTCGAAAGCAAAACATTGGCTCTCGCACGCCAGTGTTTCCACTTTCAAACATATATATTGAAAGAAGCGGCATCCTTGTAGGACAAGCTGAGGTTGTAAATTTTATAAATATACATATATATATATAAGCAATGCCAATACAACAAATCAACCTCTCGTGCAAGCCGAAGGAAATAACGAGCAAAGTGAAACTGAGAAGCAAGAACCAGTTTCTTAAAAGTAAGTTAGCGAATCAGGTGAAACTGGTCCGCTAACGACTCAGTGAGGGCCCTATTGGGTCTTTACTGAGTGGGCATAAATGACGGGTTGAGCCCGTTTGAAAGTGGAAACACTGGCGTGCGAGAGCCCATGTTTTGCTTTCGAAAGTCTCAATGAAGTCTGTTTGTGCCGTCTCGAGGAAGTGAAATGAATATATATATAATGAAGTCTGTTTTTTGCCGTCTCGAGGAAGTGAAATGAATATATATAAACTATTATTTAACTATTATTCCTCATATCATAAAGTATAAAAATTACTTAAGTAATTGAATATTAAATTAACTGTACCATTTTCACTCAAGTTCGAAATCGTCGTCTTCCTCTTCTCCTTCTTCTTCCTCTTCAACATCTTCACCTTCTTCTTTGGTCTGAACGTTAAGCACGACATGAACGAATCTATCGTTTTCGTCTTCGCAGTCAACTAAAAAGTTAACCAGAGCTGGTCCTTCAAACTCAAGGAAAACGTCAGTTTGTTCTTGAACATTTGGGAGCAAACGGGCAATAACGATTGGTTCTGTGTATTTATCTCTCACGATCATTTGAACGGAGACTATTTTCCTCAGTGGTTTAGATCTGAGTGGCATTGATACCTGTGAAACGCGAACGTGGTATCCGCGTTCTATTTTTAGTTAATAGTATTTAACCACGTTGATGGTTTGTAATGTGTTCATGTGATGGTGTGGAAATAATTAAATTACAATGCAATCAGTGTATGTGGGTGTGCGCCTCACTCCAAATGCTGATGTAGTCAAAATCCAGGTATTTGGACACGGCTACGAACATGTACGAGCACGTTGATCCGTTGTTTCCGCAGAAGCGGAAGCTTCAAACCTTCGCCGAGAAGCAGAACCCGGTCGTTTCCCAGCGCGAGATCCAACTCGTTCGTTCTCAGCTCCTTTTTTCAAGCACTTCTCCCAAGTAATAACCTAAAGAAGACAATTACGACGATTAAACCAATTATTACAACCAAACGAACGTTAATAGAGAATCAAACTCAAATAAACCAAAACATAACAATTAAGACAAGATACCAATAGATATCTTCTTTGAATAGATACCAAATTAAGATAAAACCAGCATCAGACCAATGACGAGTAAAGAGCTCCTAAACCAGATCCAGTTCGTTAACGTGAACCGCTCCACGAAAAAACCTCAAAGTCAAATCTTAAACCTGAAAACGGATTCGGGAACGCAAATGATAAATTTTAACGAAAAAGGAACGGAAATATCAACACAGTTTTATCAGAAATAAGCGCAAACAACTGAAAACGGTGAAAAAGAGAATTAAATCGAATTCGAAACGAATCCAGAACAAATTTAAATACTTGAACAAAATTTAAATGAATGTATTGAACGAAAAAGTCAAAAACCAGTGAAACCAAAAAGGAAACAGAAATACGAAGAGCCAGAAACAATCGAAGCAAAAATGAACAAAAAACAAAAAATTGAATTCCTGGACGTTGAAGAAACACAATTCGTACCAGAAATAAAAGCAACCACCAGAAAAACACAAAGAGAAGAAATAATCGTTTCTAAAAGAAACCCAATTGAAAAAGAAGAACCAGAATTCCTATACACAATTAAACAAGAACGCACCCCGAGATAAGAAAATGTTGATGAACTTGAAACAGAAGTTGACACTGAAACCGTTCAATAGCAAGTGGTCATGATGAAAACGAGAGTGGTAATTCAAAGCCCAACCTTAAAACCAAAATAAGAAGACTATAACGATGAAATTAACTACCCAGAAGTACAAAGCTCACAACTAACCAAAGTTGTCATCAGACCCAGAAAATCAAACAAAAAAGCCGAGCCAGAACCAGAAAATAATAATATTAAACAAACAACAAAGCAAACAACTAAATAACCAGAAGAAGAGCCAGCTGCAGAAATAGTCTAAGAACCTGTCGAAGAAGCAAAAAATGCTACACCACTCAAAGCTGGAGCCAAACCTGGACTTAAGGGACCTGCTGCTAAACCAGGCCCAAAACCTGAAGTAAAAGCTCCAGTTAAACCTGGGCTTAAAACTGCAATTAAAACTGGAGCTAAAGCAGAAGAACCAAAAGAGGAAGCCCCAGAAGCAGTTCCAGAAGAACCCAAAGCTGAGGCAAAACCTGGGCTCAAAGCTCCTAACAAACCAAGTTTGAAGACACCTATTAAACCAGGACCAAAAACAGAAGAAGCTCCAGCAACAGAAGAAATCAAACCAGTTTTAAAACCAGGACTCAAAATACCACCTAAACCTGGATCTGAAGAAAAACCAGCAGTCAAACCAGGATTGAAGGCTCCACCTAAAATTGTTAGAAAGTGATTTTATAATTGATGAAATAATATTATTTGAGATATTTGTATACTTTTTAACATAAGAAGCAAAAATAAACAAATCTACCAATATTTCATACCACCTTATAAATCTGAAAGTGTTCGAATAATAGTATAAACATCATAATGATCGGGTAAACTCAAATGCCACACGAGATTTAATTTTCGAAATAACTGTAATCTTCAAGAGCTTTGTCACCAGAATCATTAAAACTCGTCTTCAAAAACACAAGGAAAGTAATTCAATAAATTTGTATGTGATTATAGTACCCTTCGTAACTTTTGAGTGATAAAATTTTGATTTATAACATTATTAAAAAATCAAAATTAGAAATTTACTCATTTTTCAATAATTAGGTCACATGACAATATTTTCAAAAATAATTGATATTGAGGGAAACGAAAATAATTATGTTAGTAAGGATTGATATCTGCGACAGAATTATATTATTTTAATTTTTATTCAACTTTAAAATTTATCCATTTCTATCATCTTTTTTTGTGTTCTAACTTTTACACATACAATTTGAATATTCTTATAATTGATTTAATCTGTTGAGCCAAGTTATAACTATATTCAATTCATTTTAGTTTATCTACTGTTGCATTAATGATCAACATCAAAAAATACAAAATTCTTAACAACTTATTTGAAGTTAAATATCGTTTCCTAGAAATTTTAAAGTTCAAGTGACAAGCGCTTTTTAGCACAAATGATCTCTTGTAGAATTTATTATATTTTGATAATTGTTTATTTTATTGTTTGATATAATAGAACAAAAAGTCATAATTATTTAACAATAATATTTCTCAAACCAATTTTAGAAGATGTTTATTTAAATTAATATCGAACTATATTGTCACCTTACATTTTATAAAGTAGTATTTTTCAAAAGCGATTCTATCAAGGACAAGAATATTTCAAATAATTTGATTTTAAAGATGATAGGATCCAACAGCAAACGTAGTTCAACGGATTTTGTATACTCATTAGATAATACTACAATAATATATTTTCTATATATTTTCTACAATAATATATTTTTCATAGTTTTCAAATTCTGGAAACTAAAATTACAACATTTGAATTTGGATTAATATAAATTTTAAAGTTCTAAAAATTTTATGGTGTTCGATTTGAGTAATGAGTGCGATTTTATTAAACTACTAATTCAATATTATTTAGTCATTACATAAAATTTTTAATTTCAAATTCATTTAAGAAGTGAAAAAGTTAAATTAATTTACGTCGCACATATTTGCTTATATATAACATAATATAAAATAAATGCTCCTTGCTGATTATTTATAAAATTATTATCATGTATTAGGTCCAATGTAAAATAATAAATTAATACATTATTACTAATTTACATATTCCTTATTTTAAAACCTTTATATTATTTATATTTATCCACTTCTATGAAATACTGTAGTCTCAAAATTTCATAATATACTAACGAACGAAATTTGTGAAAAGTAAAAATATGAGTAAATCAAATTATATGATAACAATAATATTTTATAATCTCTTCACTTTCCGACTGTTACTTTGAAAAATGGAAAATACCGTCACCCATCATTTTTTATAGAACAAAATTGAAATTTTGGAATATTGAA
Source organism: Hexamita inflata (assembly GCA_963988835.1). Taxonomy (NCBI): domain Eukaryota; phylum Fornicata; order Diplomonadida; family Hexamitidae; genus Hexamita; species Hexamita inflata. The sequence goes on along the minus strand of CAXDID010000855.1, from coordinate 1,817 downwards.
ATGAAAATTAATTTTGTTATTAGTTATGGTCTATATCATATACAATTAAAATATTTTTGCTTGAAGATATTTACTTCTCAAATTTAATATGCTTATGTTTGACTACTTATATTAATTATTTCATTAACCATGCTAGCACCCAAATTGATTTAATGTCAATATATTATCTAACAATACAGAATGATATTTTTTTAATCTTTTGTAAATACGTTATCTGTAGATCAAATTACACTACTTATCAAAAATATGAATATTTATGCTTAGCTATATATCTTCACTAAGCTTTTCATTCAAATATTATAACAGTTGCGATAAGATAAATACATTATCGCAGGATATAACTTGGGTGCTATTTTCACGGGATTATAATTCAGTATTTTACAAAATGTAATTTGAACAATAATCTTGAAATAATACTATGGTAAACTTTAGTATCTTATTATTGTGTACCCCCTTATGAGTAACAATATATTTATCTTAAATATAATAATTCCACTCTATTTTCAAAAGTGATAAAATGAATCAAATATTTTATTCATATTGAACAATAATATCTATTCAGAAAAAATAATAATATAATCATACTAGATAGTACATATGAATTCTAAAATATGTATCAATATATAGGAAACACCATATTATTCTAAAATAGCAGATAATTATTATACAATTATTCTTGTTTCTGAACCTTAGATGAGCTATAACTTTACAATATTTTGTAATACAAAATAATAATGCATAATATTCATTAATTTTGTACACAATAATTCTATCTTTACTCTGAGTCATTACACAAGAATATTTAATCATTTTCTTTTTGGATTAAAAATAAGTAAAAATCTAATAATATATATATATATATATAAAATATGAGAAAATTAGCATTAATTAATTAATACGCTCTTTTATTCGACTCATTCACACGGGAACATCAAAATTAGCGAATTCAAAAGTAAAAGAAACATATCCAGTTTCTATTACAAGTATATTATTGTTCGTTGTCATTGAATATATTTTAGCCAACTCCAGCCCCACACATAGATTACTGTTTGAAATATTGCTATATCCAGATTAATTTTTAAAAGATATATTAGATGACAATATAATACAGCTTTGAAAACCGGAAAGCTTATAGTTACACTTATGTTACACAAATATCGTATCAATTAGTTTAGACCTGTACGTGTTTTAATTATATTTATAAATATTGTAAACTTTTTCAAAAATTACAACATTTAAGTTTCTTTTCCCAAAGGCTGGAATAGTCATATCGTTGCTATTAATGATTACTATTAATTCCGCCACCTACGACTTATCATAGTTTATATGATCCTCAAATTTACTTTTGTCAATATTTTTTGATTTGAAAGTAAGTTTTGTCTACATGTCGAAATCAACTAAACTTTATTAATATTAGATGACTACTCTTTAATATTAGGATTATCGAGCTGTCTCTCCACATCCATAAGTTGACAATATCCTATTTATGTCATTTTAGATACTAACTTAAGACAATAAAATAATTAACTTATATATGATCAATATAATGAACTAATCTGTAGATATACAGTATATATATATATATATATATTCATTTCACTTCCTCGAGATGACACAAACAGACTTCATTGAGACTTTCGAAAGCAAAACATTGGCTCTCGCACACCAGTGTTTCCACTTTCAAAACGGGCTCAACCCGTCATTTATGCCCACTCAGTAAAGACCCAATAGGGCCCTCACTGAGTTGTTAGCGGACCAGTTTCAGCTGATTCGCTATATATATATATTTAGTAACATATAGTTTAGTATATATAAAT